>CAUYRH010183208.1:0-15581 GCA_963574655.1 Perodicticus potto
GGGAAAGACTTCATGAAGAAGACTGCCATGGCAATTGCAACAACAACAAAAATAAACAAATGGGACTTAATTAAACTCAGAAGCTTCTGTACAGCTAAGGAGACAACAACCAAAGCAAATAGACATCCTACCCAATGGGAAATGATATTTGCATATTTTGAATCAGACAAACACTTGATATCAAGGATCTATAGAGAACTCAAATTAATCCACATGAAACAAGCCAACAATCCCATATATCAATGGGCAAGAGACATAAATAGAACCTTCTCTAAGGAAGACAGATGAATGGCTAACAAAACATATGAAAAAATGCTCATCATCCCTAGTTATTAGAGAAATGCAAATCAAAATCACCCTGAGATACCATCCTACTCCAGTGAGAATGGCCCACATCACAAAATCTCAAAACTGCAGATGCTGGCATGGATGTGGAGAGAAGGGAACACTTTTACACTGCTGGTGGGACTGCAAACTAATACAACCTTTTTGGAAAGAAGTATGGCGAACCCTGAAAGTACTCAAGCTAGACCTCCCATTTGATTCTACAATCCCAATACTTGGGCATCTACCCAGAAGGGAAAAAAATCCTTTTATCATAAGGACAATTGCACTAGACTGTTTATCACAGCTCCATTTACAATTGCCAAAACGTGGAAATGGCCTAAACATCCACCAACCCAGGAATGGATTAACAAGCTGTAGTATACGTATACCAGGGAATACTATTCAGCCATTGAAAAAGATGGATACTTTACATCCTTTGTATTAACCTGGATAGAAGTGGAACACATTCTTCTCAGTAAAGCATCACAAGAATGGAGAAGCATGAATCCTCTGTATTCAATTTTGGTATGAGGATAATTAATGACCAGTACATGGTAGGGAGTGGGGGGAGGAAGGAGCAGAGAGAGTGAAGGGGGTGTGGGGTCTCAGTGTGTGACACACCTCTTGGGAGCGAGACACAATTGTAACAGGGACTTTACCTACCAAATGCAATCAGTCTGGTTTCTTGTACACTCAATGAATCCTCAACAATTATGTATATATACATATAGATATAGATATTTTCTTCTTTTCTACTTGGAAACTACTTGAATAATTTGTAAACAATTAAAAATAATAGCAAATATATCAAAAAAATAAAAATAATCAATCAGCTTTAGCTGCAGGGGTTTATTTCTGGGGTCTTTAATCTGTTCCATTGTTCCACATGTCTATTATTAAGCTAGCACCATGCTGTTTTGGTTCCTATAGCCTTGTAATATATTTTGACATCAGGTAGTGTGATGCCTTTAGCTTTGTCCTGTTTGCTCAAGATTACTTTGACCATTTGGGGTGTTCTGTGGTTCCATATCAAATTTAGAATTTCTCCTTCTGTTTCGTGAAAAATGTCATTGGTACTTTGATAGAGATTTCACGGAATCAAGCAATCACTTTGGTAAGTATGAATATTTTTACTATACTAATTCTTCTAGTCCATAAACACAGGATTTCTACTTATGACTCTTGACTCTCTGTCATCAGTTTTTTGTAATCAATGTAAAAATATTTTACCTCCTTGTTAAATCTATTTCTAGGTATCTTATGTGTAGCTATTGTAACTGGGATCATTTTCTTGATTTTTAAAAATGGATCACTATTACCATATAGAAAGACTACCGATTCTTATAAATATTGATTTTGTGTCCTACTGAATTTGTTGGTTTGTTCCACAAGGTTTTTGATGGAGTTTTCTATATAGAAGTCATGTTACCCAGAAACAGGGATAATTTGACTTCTTCCTTTCCAATTTAAATAACTCTTATTTATTTATTTTGCCTGATTTCTCTGGCTGGGACTTCCAGTACTATGTGGAATAGAAGTGGTGAGAATAGGCATCCTTGTCCTGGAGGAAAATCTTAGAGGAAAAGCTTTTGACTATTTGTCAAAATAAAAGCATGTATGGTTTTGATTATGTTAAAGTGTACACATTCTGTATCTAATTTGTTCAGACTTTTTATCAAGAACTGATTTGAATTTTGTCAGGCATTTTTTTCTGTATCTATTGAAATGAGTGTATGATTTTATCCTTCATTCTGTTAATGTGACGAATCATATTTCTTAATTTGCATATGTTAAATCATCCTCACATCCCTGTAATGAATCCCATTTGACCATGGTGAATGATATTTTAATGTGCTGTTGAATTAGATTTGCTAGTAAGTTGTTAAGTATTTTTGCATTTATGTTCATCAGGGATGCTGGCCTATGATTTCCTTTTTTGTTATGTTCTTGTCTGATTTTGGTGTCAGGGCAATTCTCACAATAGAGTGAGTTTAGAAGAATTTCCCTCTCCTCAATTTTTTGAATAGTATGTGTAAAATGGGCATTAGATCTTTATATGTTTGGTAGAATTCAGCTGGGAAGTCATCAGGTTCTGGACTTCATTTGACGGGAGACGTGTTTTTACTGATTCAACCTTGTTAGTCACTATGGTCTGTTCAGATTATCTGTTTCTTTGTGATTCCATCTTGGTAGGTTGCATGAGTCAAGGAATGTATCCATTTCTGCTAGGTTTTCCAATTTTTTGGCGTTCATAGCAGTTTCTTATGATCCTTTGTATTTCAGTGTAATATCTCTTTTTATCTCTGATTTTATTTGAGTCTTCTTTTTCCTAGTTAGTCTGGCTAAAAGTTTGTCAATTATATTTGTCTTTTCAAAAAATCGCCTCTTCATTTTATTGAAATCTTTGTATTTTTTAAATCTCTATTTTATTCATCTTTACTTTAATCTGTATTATTTCTTTACTTTTATTAGTATTATTCTTGTTTTTCTAGTTCCTCAAAGGACATTATCCTGCTTATTTGAGCTCTTCGTTATTGATATAAGCTTTTATTGCTATAAACTTCCCTCTGAGTACTGCTTTTGCTGTATCTTACAGGTCTGGGTATGTTCTGTTTGCATTTTCATTTGTCTCTAGAGATCTTTAAATTTCCCTTTTGTGGCCCTGTGCACCAGTGGTAGTGGGTTCAAACCCAGCCAGGGCCTGCTACACAAAAAAATAAAATAAATAAATTTCCCTTTTAATTTTTTCACTGACTCATTAGTTGTTCAAGAGCATATTGTTTAATTTCCATGTATTTGTATAATTTCCAAAGAAAGAAGGAAGTTTTCTATAAAACAACCAGAAAACAAAAATGACAAATGACAAAATGGCAATAGTAATTTCTTTCTTTCTTTTTTTTTTTTTTTCTTCAGACAGAGTCTCAAGCTGTCACCCTGGGTAGAGTGCGTGGTGTCACAGCTCACAACTACCTCAAACTCTTGGGTTTACGTGATTCTCTTGCCTCAGTCTCCCAAGTAGCCCGCCACAATGCCTGGCTATCCTTTTTTGGTTGTAGTTGTCATTGTTGTTTAGCCGGCCTGGGCCAGGGTCAAACCTGCCACCCTGGCACCATAACTACTGTGCTATGGGCGCCAAGCTGGCAATAGTAATTTCTTGACTACCAATAACTATTTTCTCCTGTCAAAAGACAAAGTGAGTGACTAGATAAAAACATATGAGACCCAACTATATGCGGCCTACAAAAGACCTATGTTAGACTTCAAGACACACATAAACTGAAGGTAAAGATAAGGAGGAAGATAGTCCATGCAAATAGGAACCAAACGAGAGATGGTGTGGCTTGGCTGCTCCCACATCAGGTAAAATCAGCCCCAAGTCTAATACTGTCACAAGAGACAAAGTCACTATTAAATGATAAAAGACTCAATTCATCAAGAAGACACAATAGTTGTAAATGTATATGTACTTAACATCAGATCACCTAAAGATACAAAGCAAACATCAATGGAAATGGAGCGAGAAATAGATATCGATACAATAATAGTAGGGGGCGTCTATACCTCACTTTCAACAATGGACAGATCAATTTGAAAGAATATTAATACACAAATATGGGAATTAAACTGCGCTTTAGACAAAATGGACCTAACCAATATAGACAAAAATTTCTACCCAACAGCAGCAGAATACACCTTCCTCTCTCGTGAACATGGAGCGCTGCAGGGTAGATCACATGGGAACCACAAAGCAAGTCTTAACAAATTTTTAAAAATTAAAATCATACCAAGAATTATTTTTGACCACAACAGTACAAAACTAAAAATCACTGATAGGAGAAACTCGTTTGCTTTTCACTGGGAGCTTTCAAACATCATGTTTTCTTTTTGCAATGCATTTGATCCCGGGCATAACTCTTCCTCTTTGATTCTAACCTGAGGTGTCGGCAAGAAATGCAACTTCAGCTGAAGCAGCTTCTGATTCCGTAAACCGACTTTCACGTTCCTGCAATGCATCTCCTCAGATTTTGCTCTTCTGGAATGTGTTACTATTGACTGTATTAGTTTGTGTAGTTTTCTAGTTGAGTGTTATTAGCATTTTAATTGTAGGAGGGCAGGACTGAATCTAATTCACCCTGTATGTTACCCACATCCTTGACATCAATTTCTTACAATAAATACTTATGGGTCAACAAGTAAATCTATTCATGGACAGTAAGTTGAGGGAAAGGTGAGTGGAGAGTACAGGACACTTGGTGGGGGTGTCTACAGGGTAGGTTTTAAATGTATGATCCTCGTACATAAAAGTCTGTTTTATAATGCCAGTTCTAATACGTAGCAATGTTAATATTTGCAACAAGTGCTTTCACTTCTCTGCACCTTAGTTTCTTAATGTCTTTGTTTGGAATAATTCAAGGCCTACCTAATAGAGAAGCTGTAAGCATTGCCTGAGTGACTTGTATGAGGTGCTAGGCTGATCCAGGATTACCACTCCTTAGTGTTGGGTATTGCAAGGGTTTCACTGTCTCTGGGTGAAGTATTGTTGCGGGTGGCCATTTGCACAGGCCCATCTGTATGGAAAGTCAGGAAGCCTGATGGGAAGGACCAGCAGCCCCAATGTAGATGGAGAACCCGCTAGGCATGGAGCATGGGCCTAGGAGCTCCACATTTCAGCGGCTGTGCCATCTGGCAACTCTGGGAAGATGATTTCAGCTACTAGTGTTTGACAAAAGAAACATAGATCTAAGGGAAACATCCCCCACACCTTGGAAAACACTAGACGTGTGGTTTTCTTAACTCTTAGTTTTAGAATAAGTCTTACTAAGATAATTTAGGAACAGATGACAGGACTATGAGTATTTTGTCCACATCAGTTCTTTGGTATTCTGTCAAAGTCCTAGGTTTGCATGTACATAGTAGCTTTACCCTGTGATAGAGGAGGTGAGGCTTGAGAGATGGCATCTCAAGCACGGATTGAGAAAATTCTGCGTAACTTCCCATGCAAACCTAAGAAACTCTAGTTTAACAAATGTGATACTCGGCTCGGCGCCTGTGGCTCAACCGGCTAAGGCACCAGCCACGTACACCTGAGCTGGCGGGTTCGAATCCAGCCCTGGCCTGGCCAAACAACAATGACAGCTGCAACCAAAGAAATGGCCGGGCATTGTGGCGGGCGCCTGTAGTCCCAGCTACTTGGGAGGCGGAGGCAGGAGACTCGCTTGAGCCCAGGAGTTGGAGGTTGCTGTGAGCTGTGATGCCACAGCACCTACCCAGGGCGACAGCTTGGGGCTCTGTTTCAGAAAAAAAAAAAAATGTGATACTCAGTTTGGTATGTAATTCATGAACCCTTGCCATGAAAGGCTATAACAGGTGTGTAAGTGAGAGGTCATTTGGTCTTTCCCAATTATGTTTATTATCTCACTAGCAGCTAGACTATTCAACCAAGGAAAAATGAAAGGAAATCCTTCGAAGTGTGAGAACTCTGGAACGTAGCAAGAATTATAAAATTGGGACTTTAGCTGGCCCTAACAATCACATCCTTCCATTGGCACCGTGGCTCATTCCTTAGGAAAAAGCACGCCGTAGTGGATATGAAGCACACCGAGGTTCAGCCAACAGGACCCAGAGAACTGTGCGTGTAACGTGTGATCCAGACACGTTACAAAGCCAGAATCAAAAATGAAGGCTTGCTCTGGACACACCCCTGCAAGTCAGAAATAACCAGGAAAACCATTGCCCCCTTGAAGACACGCCTTGCTCCCTTCTTATTACCAGTACATGATATTGATCCCGTCTGCAGCCAACTGCAAATATTTCACAATAAAAACAGGTATCGCCCATGGCATCCACAATGGTCAGGGACAACTGGACACAAGCCTTTAGAAAGTGATTTCAAAGGGCAGATACTTGGCTTCTGAACAGCTTGCAAACAGTCTCATAATATGGGCAGGAAAATTAATTACTCGCCAATGGACTCCCCAGGGCATCCTATATTTTGTGGAGTAATTCTTTGAGCAGAGCTGTGAGCAAAGCCTTCTAAGCCAAACAAAAAGATTTGCTGCTCAACTGTGCCCAGGCCCCCTTGGCCTCCAGCTGCCACACAAACCCCAAGCAATCATTGCTTTCCAGTGGTGGCTGTGTTCATGCCACCCCAAGTGATTCTTTGGTAAGATCTTTAATTCTAGCCAGGACCTCAAGGGAGAAGATTTACCCATCCAAGATCAAAGCCATCTAACATTGTCACAAATGTTTATTTAAAATTTAAATGCATTAGTGATTTATGTGTCAACAGTGCACAATACGTCATGATGTTCTTACTTACAGACGGCAGTGCAAGCATTAAAGATATATGTAATTTGATTCTCTAATGAGAAATCTGGCATGATCACTGGGGGGAAAATATTATCTAATCTTCCACATGTGTCTTCTGACTTTTTAGTGAGTCCAATCTTTCTTTAAAAAAAAAAAAAGAAGAAGCTATCATAAAAATGAAATTAGACATTTGTTGAATGTGGGAGAAAATTTTCACAGAAGGCAATTGTGTGAATTAGATGAGAGCAGATGGTAAGATGCCGTGGCCGCTCGCCCGCGCCGTCAGTGGGAACGGGGTCGTGGCAAGGTGAGTAGGGCAGTGAGAAGACCGAGTGTCCTCACCGTCCTTCACCAGGGGCCCCAGCAGATCCATCTGACTCTGTCTTCCTCGGTTTAAAGGACAGGATCTGAGGGGAGAAACATGTTTTTTGGTAATGATTTTGAAACAAGAAAGAAAGAAAAAAGAGAGAATCTATATATTCTTCTCTATTTTCAGATATTATAGAGTGACATGAAAAGAGAAGTAATTTTTCTTTGACTTTACAACTAGAAAATAGATTATTAAAAGGGGAAGGGCAATTCTATGTCCCAAGGCACATTTGGCTATGCTTGAAAAAACTGCTTGTCACAACTTGGGGAGGCCATTGCCTGCAGTCTCGTGTGCCCAGGGACACAGCTCAGCAGTCAAGAATCATCCCGCCCCAGGGTGTTCTCATCTGGACAGAAGAGAGGGCTTGCAAGAGAATCCCAGAGGGCCGCATACTCAGGTCGCTCCAGGTTTGCGAATGATGTAGACGTGTGCCAAGGGCCAGGTAAGGGAAGGCACGGAATCTGCAGCCGATATTGCTGTGCCTGAGAAACTGTCCCCCAGAAGAAAAGTTTATTTACCACGGAGCCACAGTTGCCTGGAAAGACTGAGTAGGATTTCAGGGTTTCTGAAGTTCAGTCCCCAGCAAATCCTTGACTAACAGTAACTGCATGCCTTATGGTGTGACTGAAACAAGAAATTAGCCTTCTTTAACCACTAGTCAATGCATGTTTTCTATGTGTATGAACACAAAATCCATAATTTTCAACAAAGTTATTTTATATAATAAGCAAAATGGTTTTCTTTTAAAAATTACTCTGTACCCTTTTCTAAAGTAAGGAGCACCCTTTTCTCTCCCCCCTCACTCCTTGTCCTCCACTTTTCCCCTCCTTCTCTCTCCCTTTGTAATAAGAAAGCTTTAATCTTTCCCCATTGGGAATATTTATGTTGGTAACATAAATATCTTAACACCCACTCTGCCTGGTAAATTCCTTTAAATTTCAGAGAATAACTTAATTGCCTGAGCAGCAATTAAGCGTTTGGCTATGAATCTACCAGTTTTCTCTCAAGAGCAAACTCCAGAAGCCAAATTCACAAATTTCCCTAGGATATGTAAGTTATCCAGGAAAGATGCAAATAAGAGTCATAAGTCACAATCCCCCAGCCAATCATTTCTCCTCAAAATTTCCCAAAGGAAAAAAGTACACACAATGTTTATCTTTAAATCTCCGACCTTTAAGCTAATGGCCAGGAATGATGAATTGTTACTTTGTAATTGTCACCATTCCAGGAAGCATATCTTTGGGTCCACTTTAGAATTCCTTCTGATGACCGGGAGTTATCGTATACCCCAGAGTTCCTTCCCTGCTTAAACTCTCTCAAAGCAGATTGTGTTGTCTGCAAGCAAGTGCCTTGGCCAACTGAAGCAACAATAGGAACAATGCCAAAGAAAACAAAACCAAGATCTGTCAAATGTTTTATGAAGAAATTGATAACCAAGTTTTCCCTCATCTATGTGAAACTTGCTATTTGGGCATAGAAAATGTCCAATATAGGAATCAGAAAAGTTCCTTATACGCAATACTATACAGTTTCGCTAGACCCAGATTGACTCTAGCAGCTTAAACTTTCCAGTGTGCCACAGGCCTCACCACTCCCTACTGCCTTGCACCTACTCCTTTGCAAAGTCATTGCTACTACCTGAATGAATGCCACAGGCACTTGAGTTTGTGACTCTTAAATATTCTGGTGCAGCACTTCTTTTGTTGATTTGTTTACTTTCAGATGAAGAATCAGAGCCGAGAAAGAGGGTAAATATGTTGTTGAATGTCTCACAGTTTGCTCGAAGCACAGATTAATATATTTTCCATTCTACCACCCATCTCTGCATCATTCACATGCACAATGTGTGGTCTGAAGATACCTTTGTGCATACGCTTGCGTGTGAGTGTGTGTGCGAAGATTTTCTTTAGCCTGGAGAGGTATTCATAGTGAATCAGCACACTAAAGCAGATGGATGGGTGTTTTATTTTATTTTAAAACACCGACAAATTAATATCCACATTTCTATGAAGATATTTTCTAAAGCATGCACGTCTGAAGAAACGTTTACTTTTGATTATTTGTTTTATTATTCTCCTTCCCACTATTCGCCTCCCTCCAACAAAATAAGAATTTATAGTGATCCATCCTTTCCTAGTCTACATTACACTCCTTGATCTTGTATGAAATTGCCAACCACGTGCCCAGCCCTGCCTCACTAAGACATAGAGTGAAATCCATCCTTTGTTTTAAAGCAAAGGAAATGAGATTTTCACCAAAGAAGCCAAGAGGCCAGTAATGAACCAACTGCCAAGGCCGTGCGAGACAGATGCGCAATAACAACATGTCAACAAACTCTCAGCTTGGAAAGGTTTTTATTACTGACTAGAATTTGAATATGGCGTCCATAAGCAGAGTTCCTACATGATGAATTCCTCAGGGATTCGACACTTTCCTTAATGTTTTTCTTGCAGGATAATTGCAGATGTTCCTTTTATGATCTCCCCTGGGCTTCTCTTCCCTAGCAGGTACTGCAGCGTAGTGTGCTACAAGTTCTTGTGGAGTCAGCCTACTAAATAAAGCACTTTTATCGTCAATGTCTCTGCAAACACAGATGCAAGCCTAATTTAGGAAACATTAAAATTTTCAGAATAATTACTGGAGGGAGAAGTCATAATTCACAAGGAATCTGCATCAGTATGAGTTGAGGCTAGAGTTACTGCTTTGAATAGTCAATTCTCTTTTCGTGTTTACATGGTGACATATTTTTTTTAAATCATGACTTGTTTTCATTGTATTTTCTATTAACCTTTTCTGAATAGGGCATGTACTACGTGTAAAGCTGGACCATTCTCAGGAGACCCCAGAAGGAGTGGAGTCCCTTCTATGCATGAAAATAACTCTTGTCAAGTAGGAAAGAATGGAAGCAGATTTTCCTAACCGTAGTGCAATCTGCACTGTGTACCGAGTCTGCCGAGCACAGAGGGGAGTATGGTTTTCACAAGGAGGCAGGTTGAGTGTTCAATCACATCTCAAAGCAGACAAAGGTGCCAGGTCTCCTTTAAGCAGGAGACAGGCATTCCAGAAACAGGGAATGTCCGTGCACAGGCTGGAGGGAAAAGCAAATGCTCTGTTCAGATAGGTCACAGGGGGATCGAGTGTTTGCTGGATCATTAGACAAAGAAGATAAGAACCCAAGAAAGGCAGAGAGAGAGAATGGGGAAGGTGATGGGAGTCACGGTGTAGGTGCTGTGCTGTGGCCTTCGGTAGGTAAGAAAGACCCAGTCCTTGAAGGGATTTCAGCAGAGCCCCACACAGTTATGTTTGTCTTTTAACAAGGTATCAGGATCATGTGAAGGACTGACCCAGGACAGAATGGAGAATGCAGGAAAGAAGGGGCAGGCGAAGGTGGTGTTTCCAGCAGGCATGAGCAGCACCATTGCTGAGTGGAAAGGGAGGTAAAGGAATGGTCTGCACTCTGGGAGAAGAGTGGGTTTTCTGTTGGACAAAGTGAACTTGGGGTGCCCCTGGGGTATGGTAAAGAAAAGGCTCTGAATGAAAGGGGTGATTTAGGTGTTAGAGGATGACCGTGGTGATTCCACCCCTGAAAGTTGAAGATGATATACGATAGCACCCAGGCCGTCTGCAGGCTACAGCATGCCCTGCGCAGCAGGAGGAAAACGCTGATAAGAGAAAGCTTAATGTCTTTGTTTCTTTTTTTTGTTTTGTTGTTTTTGTTTTGCAGTACGGCCAAGGCTGGGTTTGAACCTGCCACCTTCGGTATACGGGGCTGGTGTCCTACTCGCCACCCTCTCCCACAAACCCACGGCCAACATTGTATTGGAGGGAGAAAGCTGAAAGCATTTCCACTTAGAACTGGAACCAGACAAGGGCGCCCACTGCCGCCTTACCATTCAACACAGTGCTGGGGAAAACAGACTCTCTGTAGGTGCTATGTGTGCCTGGCAATGATAACCCCTAAATAATTAATTTTTGCCTTTCAATGAAAGCTTCTTCTGGTAGAGTAAAATGGCATTATCCACAAGGTTGAAATTTGCATGAAGACGGGGCGTGTTTGGTGTGTTTTGTATATTGCTACATTTCTAGCACACAGATAAGTTATTGCCACCGATGTAGGAAATACTTAAACACGTTTATTGAATATGTGAAGGAACATGAGATTTTTTTACCCCATCATCCTTAAAGAGGGAGGACATTTGCTAAAAATGAACTTTCTAGATACTGCATGTTGGTTTTTTAAAGCATGCTATGACAGCAAAATTGTAAAATTAAAGTTTTTTAAAACATATATTTTGTCAATTACATGCTGAGGTATAAAAAGCCTAGTGGAAATTCAACCAGCTGTCCTTAAAGAGCCATGAGGATTCCAGGTCCTCCAGTTTAGGTGCTATTTCTTATTTTGTCAGGTTTTTTTTTTTTTTTTTCTGTACAGACAGAGTCTTACTTTATCGCCCTCGGTAGAGTGCTGTGGCATCACACAGCTCACAGCAACCTCCAACTCCTGGGCTTAGGCGATTCTCTTGCCTCAGTTTCCCGATTAGCTGCGACTACAGGCGCCCGCCACAACGCCCGGCTATTTTTTGTTGAAGTTTGGCCAGGGCCGGTTTTGAACCCACCACCCTTGGTATATGGGGCCAGCGCCTTAACAACTGAGCCATAGGCACCGCCATATTTTGTCAGTTTTAAATGTAAAGGGTTTGTCCTTCTCTCCCTTCACACCCAGCCTCATCCCCATAGCCTAGAAAAATACTGAATGGGAAATGACATGGTTTCCATCGCTGAGTCAGTGACTTGACACCTGTGTATGTTCCGTGCTTGGCAGGTTGTGCCTTGGGCCAGAGCCAGGCCTCCCTTTGAAGCTGAGTAGCGAACACTGACCTTTCTTCCCATTTTTCACCATTGTTTCCCAGTCACGGCGTACTGTGCGTGACAGAGGCTGCCAGTAGACCTGGCCATTGGAAAAACAAGCATGTTACTGGAGAAAGAAAAGTAGAATGGTATTTGGCAAATTCTTTCTCTTTCAAATTGGCACAAATATTTCTGGGAAAATCTAGAATCTCTTAGCAAACATTTAGATTTTCATGGAAAATCTAAAGGCTCTCCTTTAACGTGGACTTGCAGTCTGGAGAAATGTGGTCCGAGGCACCATCGTTTCAAATTCACAGAAATATGTACCAAGCGCTCCTGAGAATTTTGCCATCTTCATGTTGTAAGTGGTTCTGAGAAAATCGCTGCACTTATACGGTGAATGCATCAAATAGATACTGTCGTTCCTTAAGCAAAAATTACAAAATTCAGAATGTACCAAAGACACAATATCCTTTACTTCTGGGGAGAAGAATCATTTATTGCCTACTCCGTGGAATTTTATTTCAATCACACCATTCATGGGACCACACTTTACAGTTTATAAAGCATATTTAAAATTGGTATTTCATTTCATCTTCACAGCCTTTTGTCAAAGACGCTTAGACGGATATTGCAATCCCTGAAAGCAAATGGAGACAGTTGGAAACAAGCTTTGCTTTTCCTAATCCATCGACCCCACTACCTCATGTGGCTACGCTCATGAGATTATCCCGCATTATCGAGGGAGGGGACTCGAGCAAAATAAAGGTGCAGTGGACATTCACTTCTCTTTTCTGTTTTGCAATCCCATTATTAGAACCTTTGCTCAGGGAATGGTTAAGAAGACGAAATCTCCTTCTGAAATATTCTTCCATAATTTACTCTACACTGAAATGCCTTTAGACTACAGCTAATATGTGAAACTAATTAAACCACGCTTCTCCGGTGGGTGAGGAGGTGGGAACTCAAAACCACCCCCCCAATTCTCCTGTCCCCTCTTTGCCTTCCCACACTCTGCCTCTTCTCCCCACCCTTGGAGCACACTTAGAAAATCACCCTCTGAAGAAAGACATTCAAGGTGTCCATGCTTGTCTAAATTAAGGCTGCATTGTAGTAAGTCACATCCTGTTTCTGGAATTCAAAGAGAACATGAATTCAAGTCAGTTAGAACAAAGTCATTTTCCCAGAAACCTACTGAGAAGAATAACATTAAAATTCAAAAATGATTTGCGAGTTAGAAATTCACTCCTGAGCTAAAATAGAGCATCTGACTAAGGTAGCCTAGACTGGTTATTCATCTGATTCATCTGTCAAAGGCATTCACATCTATTTTTTTCTTCTAGTCTAGCATCACTATGTAATTCCATGTGGACACTTTAGCGGCACCCATGCTGGTAAACAATATAATAATGGGAATGGTGCTATCAGCTGTGAGACCTCAGTAGGTGATTATTGAGTGATTACTATTGTACTTTTCCTCATTAGTACCTTTGTAAATAGACAGTCTGATTGGATTTTTGAGATCCAATGTGAAATTTTATGCATCTTTCACTAAGGTTTTTGTTTTTTGTTTTTTTTTTAAATTTCCGTCTGACGCAATGTATCAATGGTGGGGCGGGGGTGTGGGGGGAATGGAATCACCCATGTGAAAGCATAGATTTAAATTATTTTCTAAGGTTTTTTAAATTTCCCACCCAATACAAACAAGGATGCTCAGATATTCTACTAGACGGGATTCTTGAAGGACAAAGACGAATCACTGATTTCAGACTCATTAGAGCCAACAAAATTCCACCCCGTTGTGTACAAAAGATGCTTCTTATTTGTGTGTTAGATTGAATGAAATAATAGGTTACAGCCAACGTGCTTTTAAACTTCTTTGTTTCAAGAACATGGGTCCTCATATTGCTTTTTTCTCTCCCTCTTAATACATTTAGGATAAAACCTATCCCCCCTTGGGTGGTGCCTGTGGCTCATCAAGTAGGATGCTGCCCCCATATACCGAAGGTGGCGGGTTCAAACCCGGCCTTGGCTCAACTGCAAAACAGAAAAATAGCCGGGCGTTGTGGAGGGCGCCTGTAGTCCCAGCTACTCGGGAGGCTGAGGCAAGAGAATCGCCTAAGCCCAGGAGTTAGAGGTTGCTGTGAGCTGTGTGACGCCACGTCACTCTACCAAGGGCGATAAAGTGAGACTGTCTCTACAGAAAAGAAAAAAAAAAAAACAACCTCTCCACCCCCTCAAAAAAAAGTTTACATAGAAAGAACTCAGGGTACAGAATGGTTTCCTTAAATTTCCTAATGAACAGCCGGGATACAAATATAAATACTAAAAATTAGCATAGTAGAGAACAAAGGAACGATTACTTAAAGATTTTTCCCTGACAAGTTTTCTTTCACATAAATGGTCTTTACTATTTCAGTTCCCGTGTTAGCGAGTTTTCATTTTTGTTATATGACACTGACTGTTTTTCTGGAATTTTACAAAGCTCTTCAAATCATTTTCCTCTCAACCTCTGAAACTTCTGCATCAGGCATCCTCAAACTTTTTAAACAGGGGGCCAATTCACTGTCCCTCAGACTGTTGGAGGGCTGGACTACAGTTTAAAAAAAAAACAAACTATGAACAAATTCCTATGCACACTGCACATATCTTATTTTAAAGTAAAAAACAAAACGGGAACAAATACAATCCACACTGCCGCATGTGGCCCGCGGGCCACAGTTTGAGGACCCCTGCACATTATCAGCTGAAACAACTTTCTCAGTCATCCTTCTGACCTCTGGCATCACTCCCTCACCATTTCCCATTTTCTAGAGGATAACATGAACATCCCTCATGGCTCCTACCAGAACCTTCACGGTTAGCCTCAGTACTCCTGCAACATCTCACCAGTTATACTCCCTTTCCCACAATGGTCTGAATTCACCCCATTTCCTTCTAGCTTACTTGGAAAAATCTTATTTTATAACCTTGTTTAAATATCCCACTTGCGGTCAGGTCTTTTTTCAAACGTCAGTGGAATTCTTTTGCACTCACCTCAAATTCTTGTAACGCGTCCCCGATGGCACCCAACACACCATGTTGACATGATTGATGTAGCACCGTGATCCCCAAACTGGAAGGCACGTGTTCTCCGGGAGACTTTCGGCCGAATCTGGAGATGTTATCGGTTGTCACTGCTGGAAGGAGGTACTATCTATTCCGCCAGCAGCAGCCCGGGATACTAAAAAGGAAAGTCAGACAACAAAGACTTACAAAATGTTGACAAGGACCGAGGCTTGCAAACCCTGCCTTGAAGCAGGAGTCAGATCTCATTCATTCTTAGACTGCTCCTCTTCCCTTCCCGCCTTCCGTCAAAGAGCCTGACCCCAGACACATCCTTCAGAACCATAGGGAGATCTTCCTAAAGGGCTTTTCTCGCTTCGATCACATTATCCTCAAGACGATGCCCCGCTTCTCCCTTCTCTTGCGGAACTGGGTTCGCCTATGTCCAACAGGGCACGCAAGGCCGTGCTTCTGCACCTTTTGCCTTTACCTGGGAGATGATCTCTTCCTCTCTTTCTCGGGGATCAGTTTTTTTTTTGTACTTTTTTTTTTTTAATAATTTTATTAAATCATAATTGTGTACATTGGTGCAATCATAGGGCAGAATGTGCTTCATATACAATCAGAAACATTTTGATTGTACTGTGAGAGATAGCCTTCATGGCATTTTCTTAATCACTAT
>CAUYRH010183210.1:0-14698 GCA_963574655.1 Perodicticus potto
AGCAGAGACGGGGGACAGAGATGGGGAGCAGAGATGGGGGACAGAGATGGGGAGCAGAGACAGGGGACAGAGATGGGGAGCAGAGACAGGGGACAGAGATGGGGACCAGAGACAGGGAGCAGAGAACCGGGACAGAGATGGGGAGCAGAGATGGGACAGAGACGGGGAGCAGAGACAGGGGACAGAGACGGGGAGCAGAGACAGGGGACAGAGATGGGGAGCAGAGACGGGGGACAGAGATGGGGAGCAGAGACGGGGAGCAGAGACAGGGGACAGAGATGGGGAGCAGAGATGGGACAGAGATGGGGAGCAGAGATGGGACAGAGATAGGGAGCAGAGACAGGGGACAGAGATGGGGAGCAGAGACGGGGAGCAGAGATGGGGGCAGAGACGGAGCAGAGACGGGGCAGAGATGGGGAGCAGAGATGGGGGCAGAGACAGAGGAGCAGAGACGGGGAGCAGAGACAGGGAGCAGAGATGGGGGCAGAGATGAGGAGTAGAGACAGGGAGCAGAGATGGAGGAGCAGAGATGGGGAGCAGAGACGGGGGCAGAGACAGGGAGCAGAGACGGGGATCAGAGATGGGGAGCAGAGATGGGGAGCAGGGCCCCAATAGTCTCAGCCCGTCTCTGCCAGTTCTCTGTCTCTGACAGTTCTGGGCAGTCCACACTCCCGACTATATCAAAGCTAAGTCATGTGCTGTTCGTTATTTTCTTTTCTCTCTCTCTTATTTTTTGGGCGGGGGGGATATTTCATATATATATAATTTTTTTAAGTCATCTTAATGGAGTATGTTAGGGTATCAGTTTGAAGGCGCTAGAGCATTATTCTTGACTTTGTATTGAACAGTTTCTATTTTTTGACAAAACTCTAGGCCATTTAAACTAGAACCCTGGATGCATAGCCCCTGCAGTCTGCTCTTGTGATCAAATTCCAAGATTCCCTGAGATTCAGATCACGTCACAGACCGCCCCCGCCCCCCGCATCTCCTCACAGCATCGTCACGGGAGCAGCAGGAGGGAGGGTGTCCCCTCCCCTGTGGGCCACTGATCAGCCTGCACGCCACACTCCTCTGGGGCCGGGGTCTGTCCACGCAGCCACACTCCTCACATATTTCTCCCCTGAGAAAATGATTGATCTGTTCAGGCCGCCGTTCCTGCCGACTTCATAAACACTGTCCAACCTTTCCTGCAGTCACCTTGAGGTTCTCACAGCCACAGTGGCCAGGGCATCCATCTTAAAGAAAGACTGTTGCTGTCTTTGCCATGATCGAAAATAGTCTCTTCCAGCCCATGAAGTACAGGCTACAAATTCATAACGTGCACCGCCACCTGGCCACCTGTCTGCCCGCGGCAGGATGCCTAGCGTGTGCGGGCGCGTGCTGGGTCCCCTGTCCAGGCCCCTGCAGGCAGTGTGGGCAAGTGACTGTGCTGAGGGGAGATCAGCCAAGGACGAACCCCTCCTTGCGAAGGGATCTTACGAGGACGTCCGTAAGGCTCACCAAACATAAGGCAGCATCTCCGTCCTCACCCCAAATCCACTGTCTCTGCAGGGAAGACCCACCCCTTGGGGTGATGAAATCCCTCTGCATTCCTCCTGCGTCCCCCTCTTGCCACATTCCCCTGTAGTCCCTTCATTAATGACCCAATTCATCAGAGCTCCCCAAAACTGGTGAGACCCAGTGTTCACTCAGATGAGTCCAGGTTTTGTCTTCAGATTTAACCTAGAATTTCAGGGTTCAGGGGGTCAGGAGGGCACCCACAGCACATTATTCACCTCTCAGGCTTTTATAAAGTCCCAAATAAAAATTAACTTTGAGATATTATGCCATCTTGAGCCCAAGCCAGGATGAAATCAATTGGGAATGTCAAGGACAGATGAGGGAAAACCAAAGACTTTATTTATCTTCTAAAGAAGGGAAAGTGAACATAGATGGGTCTGAAGAAATAAGGAAATGAGGAGTCTGTTGCATCCAAGAAGTAAACACAGCGCTCAGCCCCGAGACCCTCGCTGCCTGGAGACTCCAGGGTCCCTGGCCTCGGTCCTCATCAACAGCCATTGCCAGCCTCCAAGACTGCCGCGCGTGTGCACTGCCCACCTATGGGCCTCTGTGCAGCTATGAGTGGGTGGCTTTGTGAAAGCAATAGAAGCTCATCTTCGAAAGGTTCATAGTAAGGGGCTGTCACCGTGAGAAGGAAGTCAGCTGGTTCTCGTCCCCATCCTCTTGTACTCGGGATGACTGTCCCATCAGAGCTGGGACTGCCTGGCCAAGCTCTCTCACTGCGCCTCTGTTAAGAAATGGCAAACTTGGCAGGGCGCCTGTAGCACAGTGGTTACAGCGGCAGCCTCATGCACTGAAGGTGGTGGGTTCAAACCCAGCCCGGGCCAGCTAAACAACAATGACAACTACAACAAAAAGTAGCTGGGCGTTGTGGCAGGGGCCTGTAGTCCCAGCTACTTGGGAGGCTGAGGCAAGAGAATCGCTTAAGCCCAAGAGTTGGAGGTTGCTATGACCTATGACGCCACGGCACTCTACTGAGGGCCACATAGTGAGACTCTGTCTCAAAAAGAAAAAAAAAAAAAAGAAATGGTGATTTTGGAAAGTCATCAATGACTTGTATATTTAGAGGAATCTCAGCCAGAATTGTACATGAATACCAAGTACCATGCATCTTAGAAGTCAATGTCGTGTGTGCGTGTACACGCCGTACCAGAGTAACCATGCCGCCTCACGAGTGAACCTCGACTTGAGGAGTCCGCTGTGTGGGAAAGTTGGGTGATTCGTGCACGAAACTTGCAAGACTGTGATTGTTGCAGCTGAATAGGGAGGCAAGGAGAGAGCTCGTTCTGTTTCTAGAATCTGCATTGTAGTTCTGGATGTAAAAATTAGGTAAGAAATGAACTTCATAATTCAAATATGATAATAAGTTAAACTACTTCGCAAGATTCTTTGGGAAACATAACATCCTGATGAGCAGAGATCCCATACACACCCTGTGTGATTTCCTTCACCACTAGCCCATGGATGGTTCCGCAGGTAGGAATTTAGTCCCTGCCTGACCAGGACAGCAGCTGTCCTGAGTTTACAGCATCAAGGGCCTCACCTGTGACTCTCCTGTAAAACATGCTCCCATCTCAGCCTCCAGAGTCAGCACTCAGCCCTGCTGGCACCTTTTCTTGATGTTGTAAATTTGGATAGGCGACGTGCCAGGTCTCAGTGATGGTGCTGTCTGGTCATAGTATGTCATTTTTTCCACAGTTAGATGTTCTGATTTCTGACTCCACACCAGGTGCATTTACGTAAGGGTAATCCTTGTTCGTTCCAATCTATCTTTACACAGACATGCTTGAAAATCTTCTACAGTTTTATTTTTTGTTATCTTTTATAGTTGATGCTGCAATGAGGGCTAGGAAGCTACTGCACAAAAAGGAAAGAGGAATAATTGTAGTACTCACCGTAGTGACGACAGGACTGTGGGTGCGGAGCACAAAGTCGCCACGTAGGCTGGGTGGCATTCTCCCGGTCACCACAGCACCAAGCCGTAAACCCTTCTCCTACTTTACAAATAAGACCAGTGTGGGATCAAGCTTAAACAAACTTTCCAAGGAAGCAGCAGAGTAGATCCAGGGGGCAGGTGATGCTTCAGGCCAGTTTAGGGTTCCTGGGAGCCTTGTTGGTGTGCCTGCCCATCTCCCATCTCTTGGTGCCTCGTCTCCCACAGCGCAGAGACACTGGCAGGCCTATGGCACAATTTACCCTCCCAGCAACTCAGCTCCCTACAAAGACAAGGACCTGTCACCAGAGAGGACAGTGGCAGTGAGCCAATAGGATAGCTCATGGCCCAAAAGGCAGGCTCTCTGCTGTGGGCCATTTTATCTGTCACCTTTTCATCTCATCCCCATTTCTGGGTCTGTGTATGTGGTTGATGTAGTCACTTAACAGACCCAGAATGGACCTTTTCCCAGACCTGGTAACACTCGGATCAGATAGTAATGGCCACTTTTTAAAAACCGTTTCAAATATGCCTCAAGTAAGGTCAAAATGTGTGAGAGATGCTGGACCAGAGGCCCCAGTGCTGAAATCGACTCTGGTGTGGAGACAGGTGGTCCCGGGAGTGCCCTTCCCCCTCCTCACTGTCTGGATCCTGGGAATTAAGTTACAGCCAATCCCATTATTTCCCTTGACACTCTCGCTACAGAAGCTCTCTTTAGAGAAGGGATACAGTTCTTCAAATGTAATGTTATTTTAAATATTGTACGAGTCCATCCTATCTCTAAAATAAAAAATCAAGAGTTATTCATAATTCATTTCTCCAAAATCTCTGTGTTCTCATCAAAATCTCTCCTCACCCCAGGTCCCACAGACCCAGAGAACCGCCCGGCACCTGTCTGGTGGGCTTTAGTTAACCAATTCGTGTTTGCACTTGTTGAGGGACAGAGAGGGTCAAATTGCTCTATTTAATACAATGTGTGACACGGGGTCCCAAACCCAAAAGCACTGAGCTTGGGTGCAGCCAGTGGGAACTGGAATCTGCATTCTAGTTCTGGATGTAAAAATTAGGTAAGAAATAAACTTCATAATTAAAATATGATATTAAGTGAAACTACTTTGCAAGATTCTTTGGGAAACATAACATCCCGATGAGCAGAGATCCCATACACACCCTGTGTGATTTCTGACATTAGAAGACGGTGAACATCTTTCCAGGTACCGTGTTAAGATACTGACTGTGGTTTAACACTGTCCTTGTTAATTTGGGGGCAATTTGTAGATCTGCAGGTCTCAGGGTCATCTGTGTGTCTTACAGTTGAAACCCTCACAGGAAAACAGTTATTCAGCTTTCTGCTGATTTGAATGACAGAGAAATTGGCGTAAACTCCCTCTGCGTGGCTTCCTGATGTGACGCACTCTGTCCCTGGCTGACACTTCTTTCCCTGCGCTAACCCTTCTGCTCTGTGTCTTTTCTGCCACTTTGGATACAACAGTGTTGTGGAAGCAAATCATCCAGCGCAATGGAGGAATCCTCACCAACACCCTAAACGTCAGCTGTCTGGCCAAGATCACCGATGGCTTTACCCAGAGACACATAGTGGAGGTGGTTAAAGAGGTGCTCACAGATAGGCGAGTCCGGCAGCAAGCGCACAGGCCACTCACAGCAGCCGAGTTCACCTTGGTGATAACCGGCATAAATCCAGTGTTCAGAGAGGAAGAAGAGACCCTGAAGGTAAGCCCACGCCTCCATGGCCAAACCCCGCAGCAAACCCACTACACATCCCGTCCTCCCCCTGGTCTCCTGGGTGTCATGAATTTGAACTCTGCCATGGATGATGACATTTGAAAGCTTGCTTATTTTTGGATTATAAAACCTTTTGAGCTGTGGCAGTAAAGCATGTGTCTGCCATGTTTTAGGAGGATCATGATTTGTGACCTTAGAAACTAACAGCCAAATTGCAGAACTGAGCAGCAGCTCCAAACCAGTGGGTCACAGCCTCACCTTCAGATTCCATATCAGGGAACGAGTGCTGCGTAGATGAAACCATTCCCTAAATGGCATATTTCAACCCCCTGCTGTTTTTGTCCCATATTTGCCACAATACACTGCACTTTTTCGTTTTCAGTTCACTTGCCATAGGAAACCACAGAGAACTCACCAAAATTTAGTTTTCCAATGTCTGAATACATTTTGAGATATTCACAGAACTTTTTTTTTTTTTTTTTTAGAGACAGAGTCTTACTTTGTTGCCCTCGGTAGAGTGCTTTGTCGTCATAGCTCACAGCAACCTCCAACTCCTGGGCTTAGGCGATTCTCTTACCTCAGCTTCTCGAGTAGCTGGGACTACAGGCACCTGCCGCAATGCCCGGCTATTTTTTGTTGTTGTTGTTGCAGTTTGGCCGAGGCGGGGTTTGAACCCACCACCCTTGGTATATGGGCCAGCGCCCTACTCACTGAGCCACAGGCACTGCCCTAGTCACAGAACTTTCTAAACCTGGAGGAAACTTTGAGAATCATCTATTCCAGCTCCCTCTTTTATGAGAGAACACGAAGTTGATGAGAGTCACATACTTCTTCATTTACAGAGGTGGCCCAAGACACAATCGCAGGTGGAGCCCTAGGCCTTGATGCCAAACCAGTGCACTCTCCTCAAACTTCACCTGCTCTTCGTTAAATCAAGATAAATTCAATGGTGTCCTCTTTCTGAACATAGTTTCCTTGACCAAGGCCAAAGGCAAAGGAAGAAAATTACATCCATTCAATTAAAGGCTGCCATAGCATTGGTGGTCCAATCACCAGAGACAAGGTTGAAATTCTCAGTCAAGCCTCTCACCTCTGGGAGCTTGCTTAAGATGAAAAAAATTGCCCCACACAACATATCATTTTCCTACCAAGTCTATAAACTGTGGCTCTGTCCTGGTTTGCCCCTAATGCTTCAGTGGAAGTAGAAATTAGCCATAATGATGATTCCAGAAATAATGGTCTAAGACAGGAGTTGGAAAACTGTTACCATAAAGGTCCAAATAGTGAATATTTCAGGTTTTGAAAGTCATGCAGTCTCTCTCACAACTATTCAACTCTGCACCATGATACAAAAGCCTGCATACACAAAACATAAATGAAGAAGTATGGCTGGGTTCCAATAAAACTTTCTTTGCAAAAACAGGCAACAGGTCAAATTTGGTCCATCAGCTATATTCTGATGGCCCCTTCTCTATCAAAACTGAAAAAAGTATTTTTAACTCCAGCTGAGTTTTTGCTAAATATCTGAATTAATATTCTTTTTAACTATTTAAATCTTATTCGGCATAATTGCAAATATTTTTCCTCTTCAAATGATGTATTACATGTTTTTTCTGAAATTCCCAACTTTTTTCTTTCTAAAATATTAACTTTTCTCCTTATTTTGAGGATTTAGATTTAGGATGTTAAAACCGGCTCAGTGCCTGTAGCTCAAGCGGCTGAGGCACCAGCCACATACGCCAGAGCTGGTGGGTTCTAAGCCTGCCAAACAACAATGACAACTACAACCAAAAAATAGCCATTGTGGCAGGCGCCTGTAGTCCCAGCTACTTTGGAGGCTGAGGCAAGAGAATCGCTTAAGCCCAGGAGTTGGAGGTTGCTGTGAGCTGTGATGCCACAGCACTCTACCAAGGGTGACAGCTTACGGCTCTGTCTCAAAAAAAAAAGGATATTCAAACCTATTCTTTCTCTTAGTTGACTTTTTAACTTTCCAAAGTGATCTCTAGAAGTTTTCCTATTATAGGCATTATAGGTTTGATTATACTATTCAAGAGAAGAAATACTATCATTTTACGACCTGGGATGAGAATGTACATGTTTTGCACACCCGTTCTTGGCGTGTCTTATCCCTTTATTCATGTTTTAAGAAAATGAATAATTTTCTCAGCACTACCCTTTCCCCACAGGCCACATCTGCTTCCTTCTCAGTCCTAGTACTCAGCACCACACCTGGCCCCAAGTAGATGTTCAGTAAGCTCATTTAGGGACACATTTATTGAGCAGATGGATGGATGGAGTGACACCATCACACCCTTGAATAACATGATACCATCACTGTAGTTGCTTGTAACGAGGAAAGCCCTGAGAAATTTTACCTAATCGTGCTCCTGACAATGTATCAGACTAAAATCTTGCAGATTCTCCAAACACATTCTACACTCCTCCATAGATATGATGGAGAAAGTATTTAACAATACTAAAATTATAAAAATGTCAGCTAATACTGACTGACTGCTCATTATGTACCAGCCACTATCCATTCACCTAGGCCTCATAATCACCCTCTTTTGCAAATGAAAAATAATTAATAGTGACTGGCACATAATAAGCCGTTAACAGGTATTAACTGACATTTTTTTCTTTATTGTTAAGAGTATTCCAGTGAATTCGTGTCCTTCCGATCTTTTCTTGAACTTGTGTTTTCTTTCAGAACTGGTATGCCAAAACCCCTCTGGGTAAAAAGCGAGCCTTGGCATTAATGGGAGGCGGACCAGAAAAATCAAAGGATAAAGGGAAAAAGAAAGATAAGAAAGGGAAAAAGGCGAAAAAGAAAAAGTAATGCCTATCTGAGGACCCATCTCTGAGTCTCCTCTGGAGTGGAGATGGCCCTCAACTCCAGAGAGAAGCTCCCCATCATCAGTCTGATGAAACCCCCAGAAGAAGACACTTGGAAAGGTGCAGCAGCACTGGCTCCCCACTGCACGCGCTCAGTTATGCCCAGAGGTGGCCTGACGCCAAGCCAGGTGTCCATAATAATCATTTCTGTACCTTAATCTACATTACATTTCTGCATAACTAAAATTCACTCTTCGCACACTCCATGGTCTTTCCAAGTTGGATGCTTCATCTTGTCAGTTATCAAATTCAAAATTTGATAGAGAATATTCTAATTTGACAGCTATTCAGTAATGAATAGATAATCATCAGTACACTAGCTTTTTATTAATCCATATATGCTGTACAGTATCTTGCACATATTAATAAATTAATTATTTGGTCTAGTAACATATTTTATATAGTGGAATAAAGTTCTTATCCTTGAACTGACTGAGTAATTTGATTGGTGGAGCTGAACTATTTCAACATCCTAATTTTGAAGGGGCGGTAACTAATGTCCAGGGTCATGTGGCCAATACTGGGCATGCTGGGTGGAGGTCGTGGCCCAGTGTAGTGTTCATTGCAAGCGCAGCAACTCTGGCAAGCCAATGATTGGGCAAAACCATGGTGTAAAAATAGGGTAGCCAAAAGAGGAAGCCATAGTAAAGAAGCAAAAAATGGTAAATAAGAAAAAGATTAAAGAGTAGAAAATCTATGGTCAAAATGGTCAAAAGAGAAATTTAAATTTTGTAAGAACATGAATGATTGGTGGAAGACTGCAAGTCACCCACTTCCAAACTGTGGTGAGAACACAACCAGAGGCAGCAGACTTATGGGACAGAATTTTAAGAATAGTTTTGGGTTATACCACAGAGATTCATAAAATCTCCCACTCCACAGCCCAGGGTAGATCTCCAAGTGTTCCCAGGATTTCCAGTAGCTTGGATCACCGATGCCCAAGAAGACTAGTGGTTTCCAAGTGTTTTCTGGCCACCAGCCTGGCCCCTTCAGCCTGTGGCCTGCACACAGTAGGCTGACGCAAATCAGGGCAAACAGCTGATCATAGGCTGATGAGGTGGACAGTCCCAGCAGGTAATCCCCTGACCATCCTCTTGGACTAACTGCTGCCTTCTTGGTGCCCCTTTCATAGACTTGCCTTCTCATCCCCAAGGATCCCAGTGTCCCCAGACTCTGGGCCTGACCTCCCCTGACCCACTTCAGACAATGTCTTGCCAGATCCCAGTGTGGCCTGAGAGCTGACAGACCCTCTACCCTGACCTCTGAGAGCAAGTGTACATTCATGTCTCCTAGAAGGTTCCGCCAAGATCCTTTCACATGCCATGGGAAGAAAACCATTGCTTATGACCCAAGGAAAAAGCCTCAAGTCTCCAGGATTTAATGTTCATTGCAAAGTGACAGGGTCTGCACTATAAACAAATGGCAGTTGTGAGAGTAAAAGGCAACACATTTTTAAATACCATTTTACTTGGTCTTAGTTTAAGCATGCTTTTTTTCAGAACTCATACAAATCTCTGTTGACAGAGTTTAAAAAGGAATTAAATAATGAAAATAAGATCATCAGCTTTAGAGCACCATTCAATAGAACTTACTGCCAAGATAGAAAGTTCTAGATCTTGCTCTCCCAGTGGGAGTAGCCAGTGGTCACATGTGCCTACTAAGCATTTGAAATGTAGCTTAAAGAACTAAATTTCTTTCTTTTTTTTTTTTTTTTTTGAGACAGAGCCTCAAGCTATCACCCTGGATAGAGTGCTGTGGCATCACAGCTCACAGCAACCTCCAGTTCCTGGGCTCAAGCAAGTCTCCTGCCTCTGCCTCCCAAGTAGCTGGGACTACAGGCGCCCACCACAATGCCCGGCCATTTTTTGGTTGCAGCCGTCATTGTTGTTTGGCAGGCCCGGGCTGGATTCAAACCTGCCAGCTCAGGTGTACGTGGCTGGCGCCTTAGCCTGTTGAGCCACAGGCGCCAAGACGAAGAACTAAATTTCTAATTTTACTCAATGGTAGTATCATTTTAAATAGCCACAAGTGCTATTGTGACTACCACATTGCTATCAGTTTCAGAGTAGCTTGAGTCCTAGGGAGGAACAAGATGGTGGCCGAATAACAGCTTCCTTACAACATGGCACGGTGAGACTGGGGAGAGAAGACTCCAGGCATCTCTGGCTGGTGGGACCTGCCCAGAAATATCCCTTTGGGGACACACGGAGTCAGCAAGAGTCTTCTCGACCCCATGAGGAGGACAAAAGCAGTGGAGAACGGGCAAGTGTTTGCGTGAGTTCGTGAGTTCGTTCAGTCTAATACAGCCAACAGCTGTAAGTACAGCAGCAGTGAGATTGCAAACTGGAAAGGCCTTACCTGTGAGCTGTTTTGGTTTTTTTGGACTTGGCACTCAGTTGCACTACCTTGGGAGAACTTGAGCAAGAGTGTAGAGGTCTTTAAGCATTGTCTAGGGCCCCAGACTGAGCTGCTGAGCCACAGTGAGCTAACATTGTTTGTGGGCAGCACAGAGCCATTGTGGGAGAACTGCCCCGGCAAGCTCCGCCCTTAGGGTCACAGAGCAAGGATGGGGCAGGAGCCAGTAATCTAGTGACTGAGCAGCCTAAAGGTGGGGACTGAAATACCTTACAGCCTTAGCCCTCAAGGGCAAGAGTGAGACCCATTTTGGCACACTGGGTAAGCGGGCAGCCACTTCAGGAGTGATCCCAGTGACAAGTGCTTTCCTGGGAAAGCTTCTGCTTAGCCAAGGTTAGCAGTTTAAAGTGTCTTTTAAGCAGGCTAAGGAGAGATTTAGGCTCTCCACCCTGCAGGATTTGAGAAATAAGCCAAGGCCTCCAGTCTCCATCTTGTATAGCACTATCAGCATTGTGATTAACATCTCATACCCCAGAAGATCACCTATTGCCCAGACAATATCCAGCAAGATATATATACTGCTTTGTTTTTGTTTTTGTTTTTTAATTTCAACATTTTCTCTATAGATTTTTTCTTTTTTTTCCTTTCTTTTCTTTCTTCATTTTTTGAGTTTAAATATAATTTTCCATTGTTGCCTTTTTCAACAATTAGAGCTTCATTTTTGCTAGTGTTTCTACCCCTATTATTTGTTTTTTTCCCCCAATTTTATTTTTTAACAGAAAAAAAGTTTTCTGTTTGCTTGTTTTGGTTTGATTTATAGCATTTTTGTCTTTCCTCTCTACTTGGTGGAAGGTGGGGTACTGTGTCTGAACAGGCTAGCAAGGGAACCACCCAACCAGGCAGTCCCAGAGGTTGGGGGTCTTTAAGGTTGGGTCAAAGTACCCTACTGTACACCTATATTGCTCCTGTCTCTCTCTTTCTGTGCCTCTCTTCTTTTTGTCAATATTCCCTTTTATCTATCTCCTCTCCTTTCTCTTTTTTCTTTTCTTTCTTTTTTCTTTCTTTTTTCCCTTCTTGCTGTTCAATCTTCTCATCCTTCCAGTCCTGTACCAAAAGGATTCATCGAAACCCTAGTTCAGAGACATGACAACTTAAAGAGCAAGAGGAAGTGAAAGGAAAATTAGGGCAAGGAAACAGATAAAAGAAATCACTCATAAGGAAGAATCAGCAGAAAAATCCTGGTAACATGAAAAACCAGTCCACAGCAACACTCCACCCAAGGGACTGTGAGGTAGCTACTGCAGAGGAGTTCCCCATAAAGAAACTCAGAAAGGGAATTTAGAATACAGATGTTGAAAACAATGAAGGAAACTGCTGATAAAGTGGAAAATGACCAAAAGGAAATCCAGAGTAGCTTGAGTCTTAAAATTGCTCTCTTTTGCCCCAGTGCACAAATGTGGAGACTGCAAGTCACTCTTGTTTTCTCCCAAAGCATGACTCGCTGCCCTTCCCAGTGCGGGGTCTGGGCACTTGTTGCACAGAGTCCCTGAACCTGGTCTGCAGCCCCTGCCAGTCCTGGCAGCGCCCCCTGCTGACTTCAGATGCACAGTGTTTCCACAGGCCCCAGGTCAACCCCTTCACGTCCCTGCCCACTGCACAAGAGCCTGGCACACCAGGGCTGAGCTGAGGTTGGTGTTAACATCCCATTCTTCTGCTCTGCGTGGAGTGGGTGTGGAAAAGGGGGTGTACACATGACTGTACACACACATGTGTGCACACTTTTTGACACAAATGGTGAGGTACTATACATACTGTCCACCCCTTTGTTCTTTTAACTTAATAATGCATCCAGGATCTCGTCTCCTATCAGTGCATCTAGACTGGCCTCGTGTTTTATTCCCCACGTTGCACCCCACTCTGTGGATGTTCCTCAATCTGTTTCCATAGCCCACACCTTGGCACTTAGATTATTTCCACCTTTTGCTATTCCATCCACGCTGCAATAAATGACCTCACATACTATTTGCGGGCATGTACCAAAAAGATCCGTAGTATAACTTCCTAGAAATTACTGAGCCAAATACCCTGTATGTTTTTCACTTAGGTGACTGCTGCCAGACATCTCCTACATCCATGTAGGAGACTCACCTCGGTGTCACTCACCTCGTCCTCCACAGACAGGCCCCCAACTTCCTGAGCCCAAGGGTGACCTGAAAACCCAAAGTCCTCCTGGAAGGCTAGGCAGCTGGGAGCTGCGCTCCCACTTCCAACTAACACAGACATGGAAATGTGACAGCCCCTGTGGGAGAAAACAGAAGGCGATCACAGTGGGCAGGCAGAGGGCTGGGTGGGAGGAGAGGACACAGACCCTCAGAGTTCTGCTAGAGTGTCAGCCATTCCTGGCCCATTATGTGACAATTAGCTCCTCTTGAGCATGTTCTTAAGTGGAGGGGACAGTAATTAATGTCATTAACCCTCATTAAGGGAGCATGCTGCAGAATGGAATCTGATTAAAGTGGAATTTGAGCTTTCTGGCACTGCACTCAGGAGTGTGCGGGTCCCAGGTCCAAAACTGTGTCCTGATGTCACAGCATTGCTCAAAAGACTCTCCTGAGAAGGTCAGGGCCTATCCACCTATGTTAGGAAGAGCAAGTCTAAAACTCCAATGCTGCAGAGCCTACTTTTGAGACTCTTCCAAATATATACCCATATTTATCACAAAGTCAGCAATCAGGGTAGGGGGTCACAGGGCTGTTTCACAAGAGTGACACTATTTTTAGCCACTCATAGTGCAGGACCCAAACCATTGACATAAGTAGCTTCTAAAGTCCTTGAAAGTCAAAACACATTGATGTAAGGGAGGCAAGGGTGATGCTAACAAAGGCTGAGGAAGCAATAAGAGACTGTGGGATGGGACAAAGAAGCACCATCCCCCTACACCATGAGATTTGGAAAACCAGGCCCGTCACCCAAAATGTGTCTCAAAGCCCCTGAAACCCCATCACCAGAATCACCCATTGGCTCACAAGCTTTGGCCTTGACAACTCCACCTCCAGCAGGTACACAGCTGGGGCAAGCCAGTGCTTTTATGCTTGTCCCCATGGCTTTCCTCAAGAGCCCTCTGTGCACTCGCACCATGCCAGGTAAGAGTGCAAATTTTGCAGCCTCGTTGAGGAGGAGACTTAAATAAAATGGTCACGCTGATGAATGAGGTGGGCCAGACAGGAGCAGGGCATGTGCACCAGGGAGGCCAAGCTAGTCCGAGGAAGCAGGCTGAACAGTGCCTGGCTTCACCCCTGCAAGAACCCTTCCTGGATGGAGCGTCTGAGACTTTATGGGGAAGTTCCAAGTCTGCCTCTTCAGCTGGCTACTAGCTGTACTCAGCACCTCTGCAGTCACCTAAGATGGAGCATTCAGGGTCCCTGTGCAGGGGCTGCAGTCGAGAGGTGCTTACCGCCTCATAGCTGTTCAGCAGGACAGCACTTCTTCTGCTGAGTCTGGACAGGGGAGTGAGGATTAAAGAGCGCAGGGAAGCTCTGGCTTCTCCACCACACGCTCCTTTTGTTTTCTGACACCTGACTCATCTCCCAAGGCAGCTGACCCGGGTCCTGACACAGCAAGCACACATGGTCCCTCACTCTTCTGGCCAAGAGGCTACCTGTCTCAGAACCAAAGTCTCTGCAGCCAGTTCCAGCAGGTCAGAGCAAGGGCCCTGAGGGCCCCAAACACAGAATCTGACTCCTGCCCTACCCATCTCGTTCTCCGAGGGCACGTAGTGGGCCTTTTCCTCCTAGGCCATGGTAGGGGGGAATCAGTGACAGGCAGTGCTCCAGGCACAACGCCCACTTGGGCAGGTTCTCCACAGTCACTTGGGGTGCCCAGAGTAGCTCCTGCCTCACACCACAGGTACCACGGGCATCCTCTGCCTTCCTGAAATGAATGTGGGTGCTGTGATGGGAGATGGGCAGCTCCCGCCTCCTTGGGGCCAGGGCAAAATTGTCCTCAGAGGATCCCGGATAGGGCCCTCTGTAGCCCCCCACCTGTGTGGTGTGGCTCACACCAGCACCATCTCCAGAGCCCTGGGCCAGCCTCCCCCTATGGCCTCAGGGAAACCCCGCTTGGCTGTGCTGGGTCCAATTTCTCCAAACTTCCTAGTAACCTTGATCAATCCAGCCACACACGTACATGCACATATATAGCATAGCACATGCT
>CAUYRH010183215.1:0-27610 GCA_963574655.1 Perodicticus potto
TGCGGTGGGCGCCTGTAGTCCCAGCTACTTGGGAGGCAGAGGCAAGAGACTCGCTTGGGCCCAGGAATTGGAGGTTGCTGTGAGCTGTGATGCCATGGCACTCTATCCAGGGTGACAGCTTGAGGCTCTGTCTCAAAAAAACAAAACAAAACAAAACAAAATATTACTGTTCATTGACCATGAACCTGGTCACCCAAGAGCTCTGATGGAGATGTACAAGGTGATGAATGTTGTTTCAAGCCTGCTAATACAACATCCATTATGCAGTTCATGGATCAATTAGTAATTTTGACTTTCCACTCTTAATATTTAAGAAATACGTTTTGTAAGGCTATGGCAGCCATAGATTGTGATTTCTCTGATGAATCTGGACAAAGTTAATTAAAAACATTTTTCTGGAAAGGATTCAGTATTCTAGATGTCATTGAGACTATCATATTGTCATGGGCTCTAAAAATTTTTTTTTGAGACAAGAGTCTCAAGCTGTCGCCCTGGTTAGAGTGCTATGGTGTCATAACTCACAGCAACCTCCAACTCCTGGGCTCAAGCCTCAATCCTCTTGCCTCAATTTTTCTATTTTTGGTAGAGACAGGGTCTCACTTTTGCTCAGGCTGGTCTCAAACTCACAAGCTCAAACGATCCACCCACCTCGGCCTCCCAAAGTGCTAGGATTATAGGCATGAGCCACCACACCCAGCCATCTAAAATTAAAAATATATTCACAATTCGTGAGAGGAGATCAAAATATCAACATTAACGGGAGTCTGGAAGATTCCAACTCTCATGGATACTTTGAGGGGTTCAAGACTTCAGTGGAGGAAGTAACTGCAGATGGGGTAGAAATAGCAAGAGAACTAGAAGTACCTGAATTGCTGCCATCTCATAAAACTTGAATGAGGACATGTTGGGCTCATGCCTATAATCCTAACACTTTGGCAGGCCAAGGGGGTAAGATTATATGAGCCCAGGAGTTTGAGACCATCTGGGGTGAGACCCCTGTCTCTACAAAAATTAAAAATTAGCCATACACAGTAGCATGTGCCTCTAGTCCCATCTATTTGGTAGGCTGAGGTGAGAGGATCGCTTGACCTAAGGAACAAGAGCAGCAGTAAGCTTATGACCACACCACTGCATTTCAGCCTGGGCAACAGAGCAAAACCCTGTGTCAGAAAAAAAAAAAAAAAAAAAAAACAGCCCAACAAAAGCTTCAACGAATGAGGAACTGCTTCTAATGCATAAGCAAAGAAAATGGTTTCTTGCTGTGAAAACTACTGGTGAAAATGCTGTGAACATGGTTGAAATGACAACAAAGGATTATATAAATTTAGTGACAAGGTTTGAGAGAACTGACTCCTATTTTGAAAGAAGTTCTACTGCGAGTAGAACAATGAGCGCTACAGAGAAATCTTTCACGAAATGAGTGATGGATGCAGCAAACTTCATTGTCTTATTTTAAGAAACAGCCACCCCAACTTTCAGAAACCACCACCCTGATCAGTCACCAGCCATCAACATCAAGGCAAGATCCTCCACTAGGAAAAAGATTACGACTTGCTGAAGGTTCAGATGATTGTTAGCAAGGTTTTTTTGCAATAAATAATTTTTTAATTAACGTACATACTTTTTAAAGCCATAATTATATTATTGTACACTTAATAGACTATAATATAGTGTAAACATAACTTATATGCACTAGGAAACAAAAAATTAATGTAATCTAACTTTATCGTAATACTCTGGTCTGGAATCAAATTCGCACTCAAGTTTATCTCCAAGGTATGACTGTACGAGATTTTTTGTAATTGGATTTAGCCCATATTGCAAATACCTTGGAGACAAAAGGTACAGGGCAGTGAGCGCACAGATGACAATACATTTTGCTGAAAAATATTAAGACACAGGACTGCTGACGACCATATTCTTGCCCTCTCCAGTTTATCTGACTGTGCAACAAATTTTGCCGAAAAGCTGCTTGGCATCCACTTTCCAAAAAAGTACTAGGTCTGTTTTCTGCCTAGCACCCGCAACCAAGATCCCCACCACCCGAGATTCCGGAGACCCATCTGCGGAGGTAATTCCCGCAGCAACGCGGAGCCCCTGCCGGCGGTGAGTGACTGTTCGAATCCACCCCTTTACGCGCGGACCTCCACGCGGGCACCTCCCCAGAATGGGGAGGCGGTGGCCGCGGGCGCTCCGCGCTTTGCCTGCTGGGGCACCCCCTGGCGGAGGCGGCGCGCGCAGCCCACGAGCTAGGCTGGGGCGGGGACGCGCCGCGCGCCCCCACGCCGCCGCCCGCGGGCGCCCCGGGTATACGCGGCGGGCCTGCGTGTCCTCGCGCCGACCCCTCCCTCGCGCGCCTCCCCGGGCGCACGCGCGCGGCCTCGCGCAGGGCGGAGAGAGGCAGTGGCCGCAGCCGCCCGGCCCCCGACCTGTCAGACCTGGCAGCCGGCCTCAAGCGGCGGTGCGGCGGGCGCGAGCACGGCCCCGCGGCCCGGGGAGCCGGCCGGGGGCGGGGAGATGTGCGGCGGCGCCCCAGGTAGACGCGCCGCCCCCTCGCGGAGCCCCGGCGGAGCCTCGGGGCCCGCCCTGCGTTCCGCTGCCGGGGGCCTTTGGAACATAGGGCAGTGTCGGAGCGCCTTTAATTTGTAACGTGTTTCGTTTTCCACAGGATGAGGAGGGACGCGCGGCACTGCGCTCGGGAGCTGGGGCTCCCGTGAAGTAGTCGCCGCCGACCGTCCGCCTGCACCGAGCCGTTCCGCGCCGCGGCCGCTCAGCCTCTGCCATGGCCGGGGCCGGCGCGTGGAAGCGCCTCAAATCTCTGCTGAGGAGGGATGATGCGCCGCTGTTCCTAAATGACACCAGCGCCTTCGACTTCTCGGATGAGGTCGGGGGCGAGGGGCTTTCTCGGTTTAACAAACTTCGAGTTGTGGTGGCCGACGATGGTTCTGAAACCCTGGAAAGGCCTATTAACGGGGCGCACCCGGCCCTTCAGGCCGACGATGATTCCTTATTGGACCAGGACTTACCTTTGACCAACAGTCAGCTGAGTTTGAAGGTGGATTCCTGTGACAACTGCAGCAGACAGCGAGAGCTGCTGAAGCTGAGAAAGGTGAAAACCAGGTTGACCATTGCTGCTGTTCTTTACTTGATTTTCATGATTGGAGAGCTTGTAGGTGAGTTGTGCTGTCAACTCACTTTCTCTTTACCTTTCCTTGGGAGTCTTTGTCAAGCTGGAGTTGACACCTGATTTGAGGTTTAAACTTTCCTTTTAGAAAGTTTGTATTTATCAAGATACTGATCTCATGATACGGAAATGCCACTTAATTCCAAAGTACAGAGCGACCTAAGGACAACATAAACTTCCCGAGATAACTTTGGCTTTGTCTTCTAGTTCTTTAGACATTGTCAAGTTTAAGTTAAGGACAGTCTCTTCATTGTATATTGTGTAATTTCCTTTTTGTAAAAAAAAAAAAAATTCCAATAAAATACTAGGTTAATTTTTTTCTTTTTTTTCAGACACCACCAACAGAATTTATTACCCAATAGGTTAATTTTTTTCAACGTTTAAAATAGTAAATGATCCTAACATTACTTAGAATCACAGAATTTAACAATATGAAGAGACCTTATTGAACGCTTATTTCACCTTTTGTACATATAAGGTTATGAGGGCCCAAAGAGATTAAATAAATTGTGAGGGCCCTTAGAGGCTTAATGGAAGAGCCACATCTACATTCTCAGTCACTGGATTTTTTTTTTCTATGCATTTAAGTGGTCTGTTTATATCTTTTGGATTTATCACCAAAAGATGTGCGAAACTAAAAACTACCAACTAACATGAAATTTTTTCCATGTAAGGAGGGCCTGAAATGAACTAAAAGACTTCCCCATAGTTCTATGAACTTGGTTTCCTTTTTTCATTTTAATTATACAAATACTACATTCTCACTATAAGATACATTCCATTCTTAGCTTAGAGATTATCTTCAGTCACATCAATGTAACTGTTGCAAAGGGACATTAAACCAGGGAAATGATTCTTCCATTTTGTCTCTTAAGAGATGAACTATGGTGAAAGCAGAGGTGGCATTCCAGATTTAGGATGCTTGGCTAAAGGTATATGTAGGAAAATTTTGTTTCTTTCTTCATTTTACACCGTTGTTCCCAGTGCTGGCTTCAACCATGCTTGCCTTCTTTTTATTCCTACTAATAAATCTCTTTGTGGCCTTAAGTCCTTCAAACAGGCTGGTCCCCCTACCTCAGCTGCTTTCAAACTTTTATGACCTCACTATAGTAAGAAATACACTTAACATTGTGACTCATGTAGGCATGTGTGCATATGTACACACACTTATATAAATATATGCATAACTGAAACAAAAGTTTTTTTTTTAGAGACAGAGGAGTCTCACTTTATCACCCTCCATAGAGTGCTGTGCTGTCACAGCTTACAACAACCTCCAACTCCTGCGCTTAGGCAATTCTCTTGCCTCAGCCTCCCGAGTAGCTAGGACTACAGGCGCCTGCCACAATGCCCAGCTATTTTTTTGTTGCAGTTGGGCCGGGGCTGAGTTTGAACCCGCCACCCTCGGTATATGGGGCCGGCACCTTACCCACTGAGCCACAGGCTAAACAAGAATGAGGCCTGTTGATACAAAAACTAGAAAAAATTAGTTGAGCCTAGTGCTATGCACCTTCAGTCCCAGCTATTTGGGAGGCTGAAGCAGAATTGCTTGAGCCTAGGCATTCGAGGTTGCTGTGAGCCACTGTACTCTATCTGGGGTCAGAGGGTGAGACTCTGTCTCAAAAAAAACAAACAACAACAAAAAACCAGTGACGTGTCCAAATTAACACAAATAGAATATTGAGTCATTTGCACTTAATGATTTTTTTTATTTTTATTTTTTTTGAGACAGAGCCTCAAGCTGTCACCCTGGATAGAGTGCTGTGGCATCACAGCTCACAGCAACCTCCATTTCCTGGGCTCAAGCGAGTCTCTTGCCTCTGCCTCCCAAGTAGCTGGGACTGCAGGCACCCGCCACAATGCCCGGCCATTTTTTGGTTGCAGCCGTCGTCGTTTGGCGGGTCCGGGCTGGATTTGAACCCACCAGCTCAGGTGTACATGGCTGGCGCCTTAGCCCGCTGAGCCACAGGCACCGAGCCGAAAATAGATTTTTTAATGAAGGTTGGGAATTGCAACATTATCTTGTTTCTGCCAAAAGATAAGATAATTTGCTTGCTTTCTCATATCAACATTAAAGAAATTCAGTGCTCATCAGCATTATAACACTCATAAGGACCACAAGTATTTTAAGTTAGAGGGAGAGGTGTGAAAAGTTGTATTGCAGAAATTAAAAGATAAAAAGCACGGGAGGGGAATAAACCAACCTAATGAGTTCTGTGAACACTGTTTGGGTGACAGTCATACCTATGGTCAGGATTCAAGCATTACAAAATGATCCATGTAGTCTAAAATAGTTGTAACCACTTAATATTTTGAAATTAAAATAAGATTTGAAAGCAAAAGCAAAGACAATTCTTTAAAGCAGCATGAAAACCTGGAAATAATGCCCCAAAGCAACTTTTATTTTTTTTTGGAGACAAAAGTTTCTGGTCTATCTTTGTCACCCTCAGTAGTGTTGTGGTGTCATAGCTCACAGCAGCCTCAAACTCTTGGGCTCAAAGCGATTCTCTTGCCTCAGCCCTCAGCCTCCCTGGTAAGTGGGACTACAGGTGCCTGCCACAATGGTTGGCTATTTATTGTTATTTTTATTTTTTTTAAGTGATGCGGTCTTGCTCTTGCTTAGGCTGTCAAAATGACTTATAAAGTAGCTTATATACTTGGGGGGAAAATGGAAGCCGTTTAGTGATGTAGAAATTGTGAAAGAAATTGTCTAAGAGGTAGGATGCTTAGACACCAATAATATTTTGAGGTTTAAGCAACTGCCTCTTTCAAGGAGAACCATAACTGATTGGCAACATGAATTAAACCTTCAACTTAACAGAACAACTTCTAATACAAAAGGAAAATATATACAGTAGAACCTCCATAGTTGACCACCTCCCTACATTGACCTAATTTTCTTTTCTTTTTTTGAGATGGAGTCTTACTCAGTCATTCTGGTGTTGAGTGCCATGGCCTTATTGCTCATAGCAACCTCAAACTCTTGAGTTTAAGTGATTCTTTTATCTCAGTCTCCCGAGTACCTGGGACTACAGGCGCCTGCCACATCTGGCTATTTTTAGAGACGGGGTCTCGCTGTAGCTCAGGCTGGTCTCGAACTGGTGAGCTCAAGCCATCTGCCCGCCTGGGCCTCCCAGAGTGCTGTGATTTACAGGCGTGAACCACTCCACCTCCTTCCCCTCCCACCTCCCACCCCATTGGCCTAATTTTCTTGTCAGGGTTTTGAGAATCATGACATCACACTCAACTTAGCATTTCAGCTTCACCTAGTTGATATCGCCAAGGCACCTAAAGAACTACAAATGGGGGCTCGGCGCCTGTGGCTCAACGGGCTAAGATGCCAGCCACGTACACCTGAGCTGGCGGGTTCGAATCCAGCCCAGGCCCGCCAAATAACAATGACGGCTATATCCAAACAATGGCCGGGCGTTGTGGCGGGCGCCTGTAGTCCCAGCTACTTGGGAGGCGGAGGCAGGAGACTCGCTTGAGCCCAGGAATTGGAGGTTGCTGTGAGCTGTGATGCCAAGGCACTCTCTCCAGGGTGACAGCTTGAGGCTCTGTCTCCAAAAAAAAAAGAACTACAAATGGAATTGATTGAGCTATTAGATCACATTTAAAAGTCCTTGTGTGATTTTAAGAAAGATCTAATTGAAATATAGGAAGCCAGGCATGGTGGCTCATGCCTATAATCCTAGCAATCTGGGAAGCAGGGGCAAGTGGCTTTCTTGAACTCAGGAGTTCGAGACCAACCTGAACAAGAGCAAGACCCCTTCTCTAAAATTAGCTGGGTGTTGTGGCAGGTACCTATAGTCCCAGTTGCTGGGGAGGCTGAGGCAAGAGGATCACCTGAGCCCAAGAGTTTGAAGTTGCTGTAAACTATGACGCCATAGCACTCTATCCAGGGTGACAAAGTGAGACTGTCTCAAAAGAAAAAAAAAAAGAAATATAGGAAAATAAAGAATATCCATACCTTTTGCAACACACCTGAAAAAAAGTTTCTTGCTTTTCAACCACTTATTGCTGTGAATCTGCTTTCTCCTACCTAACCCAAATCAAGACACCCTTAAGATCACAAATGGCTAATATCCAACTAGAGAATCAACTGAAACTGTTGACCTCCATGCTGCAAGCAGATATTCAAATCCTTTGCAACATAGTGAAGCAGACACAATTAAGTCATTAAAAGGCTTATTAACTTTAAGAAATACCTTTCATTTTTTGAATAGTAAATATATAGTATTAGTTATTTACAAAATAAATCAAAGTATATATGATTGAAGTTTCTTGAACTTGGCCTTATTACAGCTAAATTAATGTGGCCTTCCAACATGAAAAGGTTTCCTATTCCTGGTCTAGAGCCATGATCCAGTGATAATTGCCAGTTGGTTGGTGTCTCCCTTTCTTCTATCTTGGTATTTCCCCTTTCTGGAATTTTTTTTTTTTTTTTTTGAGACAGAGTCATTTTGTCACATTAAGACATAGAGTCTAGCTTTGTCTCCCAGGGTAGAGTACAGTACTGGTGTGTTCATAACTAACTGCAACCTCACATTCTTGCACTCAAGTGATTTTCCTGCTTTATTCTGCTAAGTAGCTAGGACTACAGACACATGCCAGCATACCCAACTAGTTTTCTTTTCTTTTTTTTGAGACAGAGCCTCAAGCTGTCACCCTGAATAGAGTGCTGTGGCATCACAGCTCACAGCAACCTCCAATTCCTGGGCTCAAGCGAGTCTCCTGCCTCCGCCTGGCAAGTAGCTGGGACTACAGGCGCCCGCCACGACACCTGGCCATTTTTTGGTTGCAGCCGTCTTTGTTGTTTGATAGGCCCGGGCTGGATTCGAACTCGCTAGCTCAGGTGTACGTGGCTGGCGCCTTAGCCTGTTGAGCCACAGGCGCCGAGCCCCAACTAGTTTTCTTATGTTTAGTAGAGTCTCACTGTGTTGCCCACATCAGTCTTAACTTCTAATCTCAAGTAATCCTTGAGCCTTGGCATTGCCAAGTGCTAGATTACTGCAATGAGCTATTGTACCTGGGCCCCCACTACCCATTTTTCAGATTTGAAAGTTATTAAGCCCATAGACAAGTGGAATGAATAGTTTGGTATGTGGCAAAATGTTAATAATTGCTCAGTCTATAGTCTCTCTTACATGGGCTTAGTTTTTTTTTATTTAACCTTCCTTTTTGGCTAGACCCCATTTGACAGTTGTCAACATTGTGATGTTTTATACCCCAGTACTCCAACACCATGAAAACTGCCAGCATTGTGATATTTTACCCCTTAGTACTCTACCATACATCTGCTAAGACTAAGGACGTGATCCTAACCCACTGTGCCATCATCATCTCTAAGAACTTGACATATTTAAATTTCTCTGTTTGTTCCAGAAATGTTTTTTATAGCTAGCTTTAAAAAATCCAGGGCCCATTAAGGTTTCTGTAAGGTATCTAACTTCTAAAGTATGTGCATTGCATAGATGCAGACAGATGGTGTAATGATGAGAGGAAGCAACAAACGACAAATTTCTCCCACAATCCTACTGCTACAACAAACTGAACTAATTTCTCTCCTCCCCTCCCCTCTTTTAGGGAGTCTCACTCTGTTGCCCTGGTGCCCTTGGGTAGAGTGCCATAGTTCACAGCAAACTCAAACTCTTGGGCTTGAGTAATCCTTTTGCCTCAGCCTCCCAAGTAGCTTGGACAAGTGTGTGTCACTGTGCCTGGCTAGTTTTTCTATTTTCAGTAGAAAATGGGTCTCAAACTCCTAAGATCAGGCTGGTCTCAAACTCCTAAGCTCAAGTGATTCACCCACCTTGGCCTCCCAGAATGCTAGGATTACAGGCGTGAACCACTGTGGCTAGCTAATTTCGTTTTTTCATCTTTTCTGTTCTTTAAAAAGGAAGCTTTGGATAGATATTTTCATTCACTTTTCTAACTATCTATGAGCTGATTGGAGGTATTATGGAATATAAAAGGAAAAAAACACTGCCAAGACTGTTGTGCTGTTTTGTTGCATAAGCAAAAATTGTGATCTTTGAAAATCTTTGTTGAGAGATTTGGAGTTTTATTAAGAATATTAGAAAGCCAATGGCTTTTGAATAATGTTTAAACCAACAGGGAAGAAATCAACTCTTCCTTTTGTTTATTTAAAAGCTAACTCTGATGATGTAAAAGTATCTGTAGGTTTGGGAGATTCCTTTTTCCCTACCATAGATCGGGTTTCTCCACTGTGTCACTGCTGACATTTAGAACTGCGTAATTGTTTTGTTTTGGGTCCTGTCCTGTGCATTGTACGGTATTGGGCAATATCCCAGGCCTCTACCTACTTGATGCCAGTAACAAAACCCCCTCCCCAGTGAAGACAACCAGAAATGTCTCTAGATATTGCCAAAGGTCCTCTGGTCAGAGGTTAGGAGGGGCAAAATTGACCTCAGTTGAGAACTATTGCTCTAGAAATTCTTTTTTTTTGATAGAGTCTCACTTGGTCACCCTTTGTAGAGTGCCATGGCGTCTTAGCTCACAGCAACCTCCAACTCCTGGGTTCAAGTGATCCTCTTGCTTCAGCCTCCCCAGTTGCTGGGATTATAGGTGCCCTCCACAATGCCCAGCTATTGTTTTGAGAGATGGGGTCTTGCTCTGGCTCAGACTGACCTCAAACCTGTGAGCTACCATGCCCAACCATGCTCTAGAAATTCTTTAGACTGATGATTGAGTTGAGGTTGACTTATACTACTAATAAATTTCAGTGAAGGGACATTTTCTTTTATAATAAGAATTAAGTTATTTAAAAACCTGTCCAATTTAAGAACCTAGAAATTTCTAGATGTCAGTGGCCAAGGTTGGCAGATGTCAACTGAGTGTGTGGCCTTTCATGATTTTCACACTTTGGCGGAAGCCTTGTTACCTGATACTGTTAGGACTTGTCAGTGGTTGGGTAATTGAAAAACGTCAATTAAGTTGAAGCAGGGAATGATTTAAAAAGAATGATAGTTTGGCTCGGTGGCTGTGGCTCAACGGGCTAAGGCGCCAGCCACGTATGCCTGAGCTGGCGGGTTCGAATCCAGCCCGGGCCCGCCAAACAACAATGACGGCTGCAATCAAAAAATGGCCGGGCGTTGTAGCGGGCGCCTGTAGTCCCAGCTACTTGGGAGGCAGAGGCAAGAGACTCGCTTGAGCCTGGGAATTAGAGGTTGCTGTGAGCTGTGATGCCATGGCACTCTACCCAGGGTGACAGCTTGAGGCTCTGTCTCAAAAAAAAAAAAAAAAAAAGAATGATAGTTTAAAATAAAGTTTTAATTAAAGTTTCTAAGACTTGGACATTTAAACTCAGGTCTTTGCGAATAGAACCACAGATTTGCACTCCCTACAACAGGAGTGGGGAACCTGTGGCTTCAAGGCCACATGTGACCCTCCAGGTCCCCAAATGTGACCCTTCAACTCCATCCATTTTATTAAAAGGATTGGTTCTGTGAAGTTTGGATTCAGTCAAAAAGCCAACATTCAATCCAGAAGGCCACATGTGGCCCCAAGGCCACAAATTCCCCACCCCATCTACCTAGAATTTACGATTTACATTTCTGCCTTTTTTTTTTTTTAAAGCAGGGCAAAAACTTATTGACACTTGTAAAGCTACCAGATGCCTTCTAGAATTCCCCTTTTTTGAGTCTTAGAAAGTTGCATTTAGCTCTCAGCAGTTGTTTTCTTTTTAGTTATTTGTCTTAATTTAATCTTTCTTTCCAAAGTATCAGTTTTCATAGAAAAAACCCTATATTTTGCATTGTTTAATATTTGATTTAATTACATTTATCGGAGATAAGTTGGCATAAACAGATCTAGAAACACGTACAGCTCAGCTTGTGGGTGCAGGGAACGTAGGGGAGGTCAGCTAGAGAGTAGTTTCCTGACCTGGAGTATGCAAGTGGGTACAGACTAGTCAGAGGCCCAGGGGAAAAGATGGTGGCTTTTCTAAGTATGTGCTTCCCTGGGAGTAGGAAGACTGGTTTCAAGTACTGGTTCTGTTGCTTTCTTTAAGGATTTAAGCCCCTTAGTGGCCCCGAAGTTAGGTTGCTCATCTGTCAAATGGAAATGATAGTAGTGTTTTGATGCTTGTCTTAACTACTGAACAGGTGATACACAGGCCACATAACAGGAAGTGCCTTTCTAGACATTGCTGTGTTAATAATGCACCAGCTATTCCTGAGCTTGAGATGTGGCCTTCTGAGGATATGTTGGTTGTCTCTTGTTCTTTGAGCACAGAGCACTGTAAGCTCATGATGAGAGGTTTAAGTCAGAAGAGGAATGGAGAAGGCCATGTTCAATGCAAATTTATACCAACTATTCAGAAAACAGCTTTGGGCTCCTGCCATGCTGACAGGAAAGGCTTACTATGTGGATGGGTCTTTGTCATGGACCTTGCTTGAATGGAGATTACTGGCTTTTCCGTGGTGAACCAAGAGAGCAGGCAGTGGGGTAGGAGTGCAGGGGTTTGGCTAGAGTGTAAGAGGCAGCCAGGGTTTCCATCCCAAGTCATTTACCTATGCCTTGACATGTATACAAAGCAAGCGGCATTGTGAAGACTGCACCACCCTGGAGGAAAAGTAATTATTTTGTTGCAGCATTTTAGGATCTTCTAGACCAGGCATCCTCAAACTTTTTAAACAGGGGGCCAATTCACTGTCCCTCAGACTATTGGAGGGCCGGACTATAGTTTAAAAGAAAAAAAACTATGAACAAATTCCTATGGACACTGCACATATCTTATTTTGAAGTAAAAAACAAAAAGGGAACAAATACAATTCACACCAAAGCATGTGGCCCGCAGGCCGTAGTTTGAGGACTCCTGTTCTAGACAGTAGGAACTTTTATTTTTGCCATGATGACACTTTTGTTCTTTCAGTGATTCATCAGCAGATTGACCAAGATTGGTATGGTCTGCCAGGGTCTGGTGCTGTTGAATGGTTAGATAAATCTTGCACTGATGTCCATGTTTTGAAGGACCCTTAATTATTGGGCTGTGGGCATTAAATAAACTGAGCCCAGGTAAAATGGAGCAGATCCAATTGCTCTTTGTAACTTTCCTCCTGCTGCCTGCAAAGGAAGCTAGAATCTCCCAGTCTTGGCTCAGTAGACAAAAATACTTTGTGGGTATTTGTATAACCTGAAGAAAACTAAAATTGTATAGCAGTTAGCATGAGGCAAACCCTGGGATTGTTGCCCCAAGACTGTCATCAGTATAGCACAAATTCTGCTGTTAAGCCAGCATTACTGTTTTGAAATGGGAATTGGCAAAAGGGGAAACAAGAGGCTACTACTTTATCATGTAATCCAATCTACCCATCCACCTATCCACATATCCACTCACCCACACATCTGTCCATCCTTCCATATTTCCTTCCTTCCTGCCATATGGAATACTGCAATAAAAGAGACAAAACTCTTTGCCCTTGTGGAGCTAATATTGTACTAGGGAAAACCAGGTCTAGTACATTGTCCCTCTGGTATCAGATTACATGTAAAGAGAATATATGATTGAGGAACAGCTAAGTTTTGGTTAAATGGTAAAATATATATAGATGAAGTTCCTATGGACAGAAAAGGCAGGTGGCATAATGGGGAAAGACTGAGCTCAGTGACAACATTCCTATAGACCAGCTGTTCTCAACCTGTGGGTCGCGACCTACAGGAACTGTATTAAAGGGTTGTGGCATTAGGAAAGTTGAGAACCACTGCTGTAGACACCCTGAGAGAACTGTGGTAATTATAGTGCAGGTTATTGGCCAGGCATTGGTCACCTTGGGACAAAGGCCTTGGAAGAGACAGGTGTGATGTGTGGCACTTGAGGTGAGACTCAGATCACCTTACCTTGCTCGAGCACCGAGAGGGCCAGTTCAACTCCACTTGTGGTAATTACCGAGTGCCCGTTTGTAACCAAAGATAAAAACGTCGACGGAGGGGGCAATGTGGGCAGTGGAGCTGAGGGGAGTCCTGTCTTCTGTCTCCTCTTTTGGCCTTGGTTTCTTCACCTGTAAAATGAGGCCTGTATCTCAAAGGTCTCTCTTGGTTTGAATTAAAACCAAAAAACAACTGCTTAACATTGTTGAGTAAGAATGTAACCAGTTGCCTCTTTGATCTTTGATCAGTGATCTGCATGAGTGGAGGGGACCTGACTCTACCTTTGCAGTGAGTACAAAATGTCCATTTTTGCCCACGACCAGATCAGTGTTGGCATGTGCAGAATCTCAGGCAGTATGAGAGGGTAGTAGCTACGCAGCAACACTGGGTCCTGTGTGAGTGTCCTCCTAATCTGTCACCATGCTGTTACTCATTGATCTAAGATAAATTGCCAATTTGCTGTACAGCAGTGGTTCTCAACCTTCCTAATGCCATGACCCTTTAATACAGTTAAAAGGGGTCATGACCCACAGGTTGAGAACCGCTGCTCTACAGTGATTGTAGCTGAGAGGCAATACTGGGTAGAGAGGTGGGCTTCTGCAACTGGAACCAGGGTTGGGCACAGCTGACTCACGTTGCCTTAAATCCTTGTTTGGGTGTTAACTGGCTGCAATAGAATAAAATCACTGAATATCTGTTCATCAGAAGCTCTGTAGCCATCTGTTGACCAGTAATAAATCTTTAATATACATCCTGTCTAAGAGATACTGTCCTCTCTTCTCTTCTCCATGTGCCAATCCTCTCCCTCTTTCTACCTTAATAAAAGCGCAAAACTGTTAATACTATGGAAACAAAGATTGCCAAAGTTTATTAGGATGAACTGGGTGTGTGTTTGTTCCACCTATAGTAGTGGCCAAATCTTCCAAAGCACATCATCTGACATTTTAGAATACAGACTTTCCTTTCATAGCAAAGCTGTATTTTAATAGCTTGCGGTTTTAAAAATATTATCTAAACTCAAGAGCAAATATATTCTTTCTCAATTATATCCCTACTCTACCATGATTGTCCCTTTCTTCTCCAAAGGAGTTTTAGGTGTTATTCAGGGTTTTTATAAAGAGCATTCTTAAGCTTGAATGAAGCAGTTCTTTCCCTGATGAACCACTGGCCCATTGTTCTGAGTTTAAGCCTCCTGATACTCATAATAACTAATAAGGAGTTAATGTTGTTTCTGCCATGTTTAAACATTAACCAAAGGCCTTCCTCTGCTATTATCTGTTATCAACAATTACTTGGAACATTTTCTGGCAGTGGAGCTTTGTTTTTCCTCTGAGGAGATGCTAGAACAGGATGAAAATAGACATTAGGGCACAACAAAGGAAGATTCTTGATTATGTCCAAAGAAACTCTAGCCTTGTGGGTGTGTAGAGTTTGTTTGCTCCCTTAACATTTTGTAACCTCCTGTTCCCCTCACCCCCACCTCTCCATTTATCAGGATCTAGGGTACAGGGCAGTAATGATTATTTCAATGTATAGGGGTGAGTGGTACCTTTTTCCTATTTGGAGTACTCAGTTGCTCCCTGGAGGCAGTGTTACAATGGGGTCTGATAAACAGAGTTGAGAGATTTCTGCTTAAGGACCTGAGGTATTAATGTTTTCTAGATCACTCATATCTGGGGAAGAGAATAAAGGGTACAGGAGTATATGCTTACAGATATAATCCTTTGGTTATTAACAAGAGACTGGATGACCCAGAAACTTAAACCTAGAGAAGAACAAAAGAACTTTCAAACTTACAAATGGGAAGATCTTGGAGACTCTTGAATAGCCCCTCTGGAGTGCTTTCTTTAGCACCTAGCTGCTTTGCAACTGTTGGCCTAATAGTTTCTCAGGGTAGAGGGCCCCATAAAATTTTAGCCTGTTCCTATATAGAGTGCTTTGGAGTGGCAATTTCTTTCTGGCTCTTATTTACTCTCTAAATACCCTTTGGAAAAAGAGTTCATGAGATGCATTGAGACTTGGTATCAAAAGCCATTTGCTGATAGCCATTGCTCAACTCTCCTCTTAGCCTTAAATTTTGTAAAGAAAAAAATTGTTTTAAAGAATTATTCCTGTAACACAAGAAGACATACTCATTAAAATCTCAACAGTGAAAAAGTACATAGGGGAAACCCTCCCACCCTATTCTTCTTCTGGTAGAAAACACTGGGATCATCTGGATGTCTAATTTTTTTTTTCTGGCATTTATCTCTACTCACATGTGGTTTTGCATAAATGGGATTGACCCATATACCTGTTACTTGACTTGCTGGCCCAAGGCTTCTGTGAATGTAGGGGGACAACAGGTACATGATAACAAATTATAGGGCTTATAATTTGAGTCCTAATCTTGAGCCCTTGGGTTCCAGTTCTCTTCTAGAAGCTTTAGATAGTGCTTCACTCTCTGGACATGACTCTCAGTATTCTGGATTCTTCCTGTCTTGGTCTCCTAATAAGGTTCTTCTAGAATGGAATTTCTGAATAGCTCAGTTCTTTCAACCTGAGTCACAGGCACAGTGACCCGTTAGTGGAAAGTTTTAAGCTTGCCTGTGTGCTTGCCCTTAGAGGTACCATTGTGAGTGCTCTGTCAAGATCTGCTTTGACCCTGTGGGGGCAGCCCACCACAATGTCCTGTGCGGTAAAACCATCTCATTGTCAGAATTCTAGTCATTTCACTTTGACCTCTTCTGGGGCTTTGGTTTCTGGATGCTGGTCTTTGGTTCATTTCTTTCATTCCAGGTTTTTTTCCTGAAATGTCCTCCCTAGGTTCCATTCCTTGAGGTCAAGACTGCTGTCTTTGTGCACTTGGAGGCTGACCTATCTGCTGTTGAAGTGATCTGCGGCTGAGGTGCCCACACCAAAACCCCCTAACATATCTTGCCAGCCATCTCAAGTCATCCTGCCATTTCTTCACATCTTCTCTAAGATTTGTTCCATTCTAGCCTCTCTTGGCTGCAGAACATGATTTTGTACAATTCTCTCACTGGTTTATGATTAATCTGTTTCGTACATCTGATACAGTGTCATTGTCACCACCAGCAAAATATTTTCTTAGGGTTTCCAAAGCGGCTTCCATACCTGAATCCTCAGCCATCCTGCTAACCCAGGGGGTGGAAGAGGGGAGTAGGTAATGCTTTTGCCTCAAGAAGTGCTGCCTGTACTTTTCATCCTCACCATCAAGACACTCTGAACCCCTCTGACAATCTTTTCTAGTGCCTTCCACGGTGTGAGGGGAGCTCAAAGGTGCAATATGAGTGCACAGCTGAGGTAATTTAGGAAGCTAGACTCTCTATGTTCTCTTCAGAATAGGTTTCTCTGAGTCATTTGATCACTCCATCCCAAGCATCACAGTTTTTTTTCACCTTTGGGCCTTTATTGCAAGTCTTCACTAATTGGTGCTTTCAAGATCATGCAAAGATCTTTCAGCCATAGGTCTTGGATCAAGTCCTGCCTGCACTCCAGTGTTACTCTCCTATTCTGTGTCTGAAAGTCCTGCCCTGCCATGACTCAGTCATGCCCCAGACCTAGAACTCTATCTTTCCATCTTAGTCCACCTCAGCTCTATCTATGTACCTTGGGTGTTGTGGCCATCATGCCTCCCCAAACATGCCACACCTGTATAGTCTTCTCGATGAGCTACCACCCTGCTGCCTAGAAGTACAGAAGCAGCCGCCCTGACTCCTTTCAGCTCCCAGTGCCTTAGCACCTCTCCTGGGATCCTAAGGGCCACTCACTGGCTGCCCTGGCAAAGCAGCAGGCTCAGCACTGAGGATGTGGCCCCGGGTTCCCTGGGCCTGGGAAGTGCCCTGAGTAGTTGCTTGGTGATAGATGGGTTACATCTGATTGGTTTACACTTGCTTTTCTCCCACTCCAACCCACCCTGGGTCTTATATTCATAGAGTGGGAATAAATTAGTTTTAAGAGGTAGTGACTTTTTTTGAGACAGATTCTCACTTTGTCACTCTTGGTAGAGTGCTGGGGTGTCACAGCTCATAGCAACCTCAAACACTTGGGCTCAAGCAATTCTCTTGCCTCAGCCTCCCAAGTATCTGGGACTATAGGCACTCGCCACAACGCCTGGTTATTTTTTGTTGCAGTTATCATTGCTGTATAGCTAGGTTTGATCCCGCCAGCCTGTGTGCATGTGCCTGGCACCATAACCACTGTGCTACAGGTGCCATAGTGATTTTTTAAGGTTGGATTTCTGTGCTTTACCATGGCTTTTACATAGTTTCGCTAATAGACAAAGGCAGGCCCTTCTGAAAGTAGAGCTGAAATAAAGACTTCATGGGTCCTGTTCACTAAATGGGAGTGCTGTACTTTCTGTGGAGCCTTAAGGATATAGCTGTAGGGGAAGAAGTCAGCTAGGGATTATAATACTTTTGGACCACAGAATAAGATCAAAGAAGGGCATGGAGGGGCCATCTCAAAGCCAGTGCTTGTAACTTAACGTGGCATCTCATTCATCTGAGCTGCTACTACATATAGACTTAGGATTCTTTTTACATTATGAAGATGAGTCTCAACTCATCTTAGTTGTCATGCCCTGGCTGGTGCTGTTAACATAAAATTAAGACTGGAGGCCATAAAATTAAAGGTGAAGATTCTAATCTGCAGCTAACCAATTTCTTTCTTACCATACAATTTTTTGTTTGTTTGTTTATTTGTTTTTGTTTTTTTTGTTTTTTTTTGCAGTTTTTGGCTGGGGCAGGGTATGAACCCACCACCTCTGGCATATGGGGCTGGCACCCTACTCACTGAGCCACAGGCATCACCCACAATTTTTTTTTAGAAGGGAAAAAACCCTATACCAGACTTGTCTGTCTATTTTTCTCTGTAGGTATCCCAGAAGCCTCCACGGAAACTGACTTGGGGTGGCTGGGGCAGAACAGGTCATTGTGAGCCCTGGACTAGCTTGTGCCTGACTCCTGGTGCATGGCCTGTGTTTGGGCATGTGTCAGCTCTTAAAATGCTGTTCATCCATCACCATCCTAACCCCTTTTTCAAATTTCATTGTTCTATTGTTTTGACTATAAAAGTGGCACTTGTTACAAAACCAGTTTCTATGATTTAGAATAGTATTCTCAAAGTTGTGTTTGTATCAAGATCATCTGGCCCCACCTCTAGAGTGTCTGATTCAGTAGCTCTGAGATGGGGCCTGAGAATGTGCATTTCTAACAAGTTCTCAGATGCTGCTATTGCTGATGCAGAAAACCATCCTTTGAGGACCACTGAGCTAGAAGGTATAAGGAAGAGAACGTCATCTTAAATCCTAAAACTCAGAATTGCTGTTAACATTTTAGGGGGTAATGAACATATACATACATATATGGATATATTCTTAAAAGTAATGATAGTTCTGTGCTGTATATAATATTGCTTTTTTTTTTTTTAATCTGAGGCAGAGTTTTACTGTGTCGCCCTTAGTAGAGTGCCATAGCATCACAGCTTGCAACAGCCTCCAACTCTTGGGCTCAAGCGATTCTCTTGCCTCAGCCTTCCAAATAGCTGGGACTACAGGCACCTGCCACAATGCCCAGCTATTTTTTTTGTCCTTGTTGTTGTTGATGCAGTTGTCATTGTTGTTTAGCAGGCCCAGGCAGGGCTTGAACCTTCCAGCCTTGGTGCATGTCGGTGACACCATAACCACTGTGCTACGGGTGCCGAACCTATAGTTTTGCATATTTTAAAAACCTTTTTCCTTTTGGAATTGTTTTAGATTTGTGGAAAAGTTGCAAAGATAGAATAGAGAGCTCCTATGTATCCTGCACTTAGTTTCTCTTATTGTTAATGTCTTACACTATTATGGAACATTTGTCACAACAAAGGAATAAATATTTGCTATATTGCTATTAACTAAACTCTATGCTATTATTGATTTTAATGAAAATGTATTTTCAAGTATCAGAAATACGTAGTGTTTAACATGAAAAAAAAAAAAGAAGTACATAGTGGCAGAAACTGCATGCCTTCCACCTCAGTTCCTGTATATTTCAGGATATTTTTCTAAACATTTATACACACTTATAATTAACATATGCACATGCCCATCCATTTTATTTTAGAACACACTCTTTTAAATATGTCTTGAAAGTTTTTCTACATCAGTATTTCTAGAGCTGCACCATTATTTTTTAATGGATAACACACATTGTTTTGTACCCTTTTAAAATTTAATATAGGTTATCTGTTTCTAGATTTTTTTTTTTTTTTTTTTGAGACAGAGTCTCACTATATCGCCCTCAGTAGAGTGCTGTGTCACAGCTCACAGCAACCTCAAACTCTTGGGCTCAAGCGATTCTCTTGCCTTAGCTTCCCAAGTAGCTGAGACTACAGGTACCCACCACAACGTTGGCCTGGTTATTTTTTTGTTACAGTTGTGGTTTGAAATGCCTGCCTCGGTGTTTGTGGTTGGTGCCCTACCTACTGAGCTACAGGCGCTGAGCCTGTTTCTAGATTTTTAATCTAGTAGATTAAAGGTGAGGCCTGGCACACCTTCCTTTTATCTTAAATTGGAGGTTAGAGATTATTTGCCTGCCTTTGTGGCATACTTAGCATGTTGCAGGCTCTGCCAAACGCTTAACATATATTATCTAACTCAGTTATCAAAACAATTTTATGAAATAGGTATCATTATCATCCCTGTTAATAGATGAGGAAACTGAGGGTCAGACAGGTTAAGTGAACAAAAAGCCCTTTGACAACTTTCTAGCTGAAGCAGGCGCTCTCTGGCATTTTGGGTGAGCTTGTTGTGCACATTGCTTGTTTGTTCAGCCAGAATATGAAGGTGAAGGAGGTCCTTAAGGAACTCACAGTCTAATTGGAGGGAGGCATATGTAAATAATACTAATTATATGATAAGTATTATACTATAGGTTATAAATTGTGAGATGGGTTTTGGATGCCTTAAAAAAATCCACTAGAGGGGATGGATATACTTAGAACCATGACATATAGGCACAGAAGGAAGTATAGCATCAGACCTGGCGATCAGACCTGAGTTCTAATTCTGAACGTGTCTTTCTAGCTGAGTGACTTGAGGCAAGGTACTTAACCTTTCTGAATTTTTGTTCTAAGTATCTTTAAAGATACTTCATATGGTTATTGTGAGGTTTAAATAAATACATATAAGAACTAGTTATTGGAGAGTGCCTGTGGCTCAAAGGAGTAGGGCACCAGCCCCATATACCAGAGGTGGCAGGTTCAAACCCAGCTCCGGCCAAAAACTTAAAAAAAAAAGAACTAGTTATTATTCTGTTTAATCAGTATATAGTTGTTAGTATATTTAATATAAATGTGTAATCTCTGTTATATCAGTTGCTGAGTGGAACCCTGCCTTTAAAAGTCCTCAGAAGTTTCATATAGAAACAAAGAAGGATCCAAATTTCACAGTTAACTTCCTTATCTTCCATCTCTCAATACCAAATCCTGAAGCCTTCTCTGAGCTCTCCTTATGCCCTCATCTTTGAATTCTGAGAAGATTCTCTTGATGGGCCTCCCTCTTGGCACTATGTCCTTATCCCCATGTACATTTTATTCTTTGGTGCCATCTCCTCTCTGTGTCTCTCCAGTTCCTTGGAGGGCAGAATTTGTGCCTTTCCTTTTTGTGCCCCCTGCTGTTTAAGGGAAATGCATTAGATGTCAGTTGCAGAACCAGATGCTGTTGGAGGGGTCACATCCTACATTCCCGGTCAGAGTGAACTTAAACATAATGGTTTTTAAAGAGTTTTTTTTTTTTTTTTAAACCCTCTTCTAACAATCCTTTCCTGCTGGTTTTTTAGACATTAGCCTTTGACAACTTGAGTTTCTAACATAGAAGCATCATTGAACATTTTGTTAAAGAAAATTTTTTAATGAATTATACCTTGACATATGAGTAGTCTTCATTATGAATTAACTTAATCTTCACATCTTTCACTGGAGAGGAAAGATTTATGTTTATATCTCCCCCCCCCCACACACACACACTTAGAAAAGTAGAACAAAATCTCAGCAGGCCTTTGTCTTGGGTAGTGAGGGTAATTCTTACCAGCCTGCCACAGGTTAGGTGAAATGCTGCTTGCTCTTTGCCTTTCCTGCTTATTATTGAGAGAGTATTCCAGCAAGAATTCTGGGTCAGCGAAGCTGGAATAATACTGTAAAGAAGTTTTGGTTGAAGGTTAAGGGAACAACTAGTTTCTTTGCTGTGAGATGGCTTGGAGAAGTTTCTAAGTTTGTCTTGGGAAGATTGGTGGTTAAAACATGGACGGTTTAAATGGTAATCTGGAGAATTATGGTAGTGTTATTTTTCTTCCTTCTCCTGGAAAATCAGCTAAACTTACAGAGGATGTGAAAATCCATTGATTTGCAGAGCAGCATTTTTGTAATTTGGATGTCAGTAACAGAGAGCCTCACTAGGGTTCTGCATTTTTTTTTTTTTTAAAGTAGATTGCTCTCCCTTAAAGAGAGCCAGCTATTCAGAAAACTTAATCACAGGTTCTTCTTCCATTCAGGCTTAATCTGGTCATTCAGAAGCCCTTGCCCTCTCCTGCTCAGAGGCCCCAGGGCCACAGAGGTCTTCCTCTTTGGCCCTCAGCAGGCTCAGAGGGCAGGAACGAGTCTGATTCTTTGGGTAGGGGGTTGGGTTGGATCTTTTAAAATTAATCTCTGGGTGTGAACTGTAAAGGAGCCTAACCAGCAGGGATTTATTTTCTTCTATAATTTACCTCTGCAGCCAGAAGCTGCTGATTGTTTTAGCCAAAAATTATTTTTATAAAAATGACCAAAATGTAGCAAACTATTTCACCAAGGTTGTTCATTTTATGGACAATTGTTCCTTTTCAGGCACTTGAATCACCCTTATGAATTCTTCCCCCACCTTTTTTTTTCTTATCCTTCTCCATCTTTCAGTTCTTTAACATGTTCAGTGACAGAGACAAAATGGCCTTAGAAAGTCCTTCTGCACACAAATAAGCACATACCTCTATCTATCTTCACATTTTAATTTTCCTCTGACATTAAAACAACAAGAATAGAGTGGGGCTGTCTTAGAAATCCTATCACTGCAAAATGAGTTAGCTTAAGGTGGCCGTGGGATGGTGGCAGTCAGGGAATAAAATCTGGAATCTTTTCCATGTTGCTTGGGTGTACCTGCTTGTTAGGTAGCTATGTGGCACTAAGCTGTCTGGAACAGTGCAAATTTGTATTTACTGATTTGAATTCAGAGGAGTATTTTGGTAATAATTTATATTGTTTTTCCTTTTAGAAATTTAATTTCAGAATCACTGTAATTGTCAATACTCAAATCCTGTATATGCATTTCTAAACTTGCCAAAATGGTAAAAATGAGATGAATTTTAATTTTTCAAATTTCACATTTACTCTTTTCTGCTTAGCTGAGGACGAATTACAGATAAAGTCTGGCCTTTGAAAGAACCATTTAAGTTTTATTTTTGATTTTAACCTGCGATGGTTTATATCTGCAAAATATGAGATAGCTCCATTGATTAAAAACAGATTGCATAAGTCTTTGACATCTGAGTTGAGTGTTTAAGCTGGAGTAAATCTCCTGTGTCATGTTAGCTTTGCCCTTCACATGGGAAGTGGGTCTTTTTTTAGAGACAGTCTCATTTTATCACCCTTAGTAGAGTGCTGTGGAGTCACAGCTCACAGCAACCTCCAACTCCAGGGCTTAGGTGATTCTCTTGCCTCAGCCTCCCGAGTAGCTGGGACTACAGGCGCCTGCCACAACGCCTGGCTATTTTTTATTGCAGTTTGGCCGGGTTCGGGTTCAAACCCGCCACCCTCGGTATATGGGGCTGGCACCCTACCCATTGAGCCACAGGCCCCACCTGGGATGTGGGTCTTTGATGCACTTGCAGGCCTGAGCACTTTGTGTGTATACTTCTAGCCCAACAAACCTCTCACTTGTTTCAGGAAATCATTTTGAGTGAACTATACCTCTTTTTTTAAACTTTTCTTTTATTAAATGATAGCTGTGTACATTAATGCAATCATGGGGTACAATGTACTGGTTTTATATACAATTTGAAATATTTTCATCAAACTGATTAACAAATCATTCCTCTTTTGAGAGTCTGAGCACTTTTTCAAAAGAGCTTCTCCTCAGAGCTATACGACACAGACACAGAAAGCCTAGGTGAGGACAAATAGATGGGCCCAACTTGCTGGTGGCCTGTCTTCTGTGAAAATCCACTAAAACCAACAGGTGGGCTGTTCTTTTTTTTTTTTTTATTGTTGGGGATTCATTGAGGGTACAAGAACCAATGAATTGCATTTGTTAAGTAAAGTCCCTCTTATAATCATGTTTTGCACCCAAAAGGTGTGGCACACACCAAGACCCCACACCCCTTGCTCCTTCTTTCTCTCTGGTCTTCCTTTTGGGCTGTTCTTTTTTAGAAGAGAAAAGAGACCCAATGCTTTTATTTAGCAAATCAAGCCATGTAGTAGCAACTGGAAACTAACCAAGGAGTGAGGACCTAGCTTTTAGCCTCTTCACTTCTTGTCCCTAGACCTTCATAGTTGTAGTTCATCAGTGGAAAGAACTTTGGCCTAGAAGTTAGAAGACCTGAGCTCTCGATTGAGCTGGGTAACCTTGGGCAAGTCTCTTAATGTCCCCAAGGTCTTTTTCCAGAGTGAAGGAATGGACCTTGATTCTCTAGCAGTTTCTTCCCCCTGAGTCCTCTGTGATTCCTAAGGGTTGGTGTTGTATCAGGGGTTGGAGATCTCAAATGAGAGAGGAACTATTTGAGGTGTTCACTTAGGGACTACAAACTCTGTTGACTCTTGAATCTTTCACCTAGAAAAATGAGAGCATCTTCTACTCAAATTAAGGGGTACCCTCAGATTCCCCTATTTAGGTTATGTAAACCAGTAGTAGTTCCCCTCTTGCGTGTGACTGGTATTGCTGTTTTGGGGTGAGGACATTTTAGACTAAGGATTTAGAGATTTCCTACCAAAACACAATGTATATGTACTGAGATGGTCCTTAAAGCAGGTTTCTCTTTTATTGCTAACAGCTACTCTTTCCATAGCTGTGTGCTTTATCTGACCATATCTAAGATATGCTGAAAGATTTGACTAGCACTTAAACGGTGTGTTCAGAAAAGGCTGTTTTCTGTATTTCTTCTTTCCCCTGCTTTTCCCCTTGTTGATCAGCATAAAACTACCAGGTTTTATGTTCCACTGGACAGCTGCTGCTGGTCTGATGTTTTTCTCTCCCCTTCTTCCTCCTCCTTCTGTCTCCCTTCCCCTGGGGGTCCTCCCCTCCCAGCCCCCCATTCTTGCTCAGCTCCGAAGAGAGCTGTACCTTTGTGGTTCTTCTGCAGCTGCTGGACTTTGATGGGGACATGCTTGCTGCCTCTACACTTGCTTCCCTTAGCAACCGGTCCTTTGACGATGACCTCTTGCTGTTTGCCTGTTGTCTCTCATGTTGGATTATAGATGAGAGATTTACCAGGCTGGGGGTAAGGGCCTGCTGTTAGTGCATTTCTTTTATGGTTCCCAGCGTCCCTCAGCCTGTGTTTTCTTTCTCCAAAATGTGAGAGTTGTAGGTGGGGGGTATGTGTCTGTGGAGGGGATATTAGTAAGTTTGTATAATTGTCCTAGTTGTGAGTTGCTGCTGTCATTATTAAAGCTATTTGATTTACTCTTGTTTTTATTATAATGGAGAGGCTACCATTGTTCTTTACTCCCCCAAATATTTTTATGTTGGCACTAAACTTGCTTCCAGATGTAGTTAATCTGACCTCAGGGAATTGCCAAATCACCTAAATCTTCACATATTTTGACACTCTTATTTCCCCACAAAGCATCAAGTTTTCTCTTTATTTAAAGCAGCAAAATTCCCTGATATGCGGTTCTTATTTTGCTTGGGCAGCTCATGATATCTGTGTGAGCCACTATGTGCATGTCTGTTTAGCTTGGTGGATTTGCCTTGGACAGGTGTGGATGAGGACATTGTGAGGCAACAAGGATTCTAACAGAACCCTGGATTAAGCCATTTTTTAACCTATCCAAATAACAAAGGCTAAAATAAAACTAACACTCATTTTTGTAAAAAAGTACCAAAAAATAGACACTTTTATATACCACTTTTGGAGAGGGTTGTTTGTACCAGTACATATATCAAGAGTTTTAAAAAATATTCCTACCCTTTGACTCAGCAGTTTGTCTTCTAGGAATCTATCCTTTAAAAAGTCAGAGATGCGTATTGAGATTTATGTGTAGGGATGGTCACTGACATGTTCTTTGTAATAGAAAATTGCCAACGGTGAAAATATTTAACAATAAAGGGCAGGCTAAGAGATAGTATTTTTGGTCTTATGATAGAGTGCTATGTAGACATCAAGATTGTTTGAGAGTATTTAATGTCAGTGGAAAATGCTCATGAGTGAAAAGAGCAGACTATGAAACAATATATCATATTCTAGTTTTGTTTAATTAAAAAAATAAGAAAAATTATATGGCATACACAGAAAAAGAAAGACTGTGATAATGAGACTTCTGGTGATTTCATTTTTTTTCATATTCCAAGTTCTTTAATGATCATGTTTTATAGTGAGTCTCCCTAATCTGAATATCCACAATCCAAAATTCTCCAGTGAACATTTCATTTGAGTGTCATGACAGCACTCAAAAAGTTTTGGATTTTGGAGCATTTTGGATTTTCGTGTTAGGGGTGCTCAATTAGTAAGTACAATGCAAATATTCCAAAATCTGAAAAAAAAATCCAAACCCGAAACACTACTGCTCCCACACATTTTGGATAAGCTGAGAATGTTTTTTAACTTTAATTGGCTCTTTACCCTCCACCCCGAAGTACTCAAGAATATTTTCATCTTAAGCTAAGTATTTATTATAATAATAGGTGAACCAAGAAAATGCCTTTTCTCTGGGTGTTTCTGTTGTTATTATTAGAATGTGTTTGTGTTTTTTAAAATTAAAGCCACTGTCATTCTTTGTGTGAAAGAGACGGCTTTGGGGTTTTAAACAGTTGCAATTTTAACCTAAGGGAGTTGTATCCCTTAGTAGGAACTCAGTAGAATGATGTGTCATCCTTCTGCCATCATGCAATGCCTGACTCCAAAATGACTTACCCAGTGAGTGAGTGGTGTTTGGACCAGTTGTTTATGACAGAGTCCAGGTGAGACCGTCCATTTACCAAAGGTGGATGAATGGTAGTGAACTTGGAGCTTTTCTGTTTGTTGGTGGTAGAAATCACTAGTTATGGACCCTATTTTTATTTGGAAATGTTTGCAATTTGGAAAGAATTAGCAATGTTAGCAGGTGATGGTTCTATGAGAAGGCAATCTAGGAGGACCAGAGTGGTGGGAGATGGGTTTTAGGGATTGGGAGTGGATTTTCTTTGCGTTTGGCAATAGCAGGTGATGGGTGCTGATGGTCGAAAGGTCTATATTCTTTGAGATGTACTTGACTATGAGGTTGGTTGAGTTAGGCGATGGAGTAGTTATGAAATCATGAGTTAAAATGTCTTAGGCTTCTGCAGGCCTTATTGTCACCAGTTACTTGGGAAACCTATAAGGCTGAGAAAAAGCTGAATATACAGCCACTTCCTGAGAAGGTGTTGAGCGGTAGTTCAGAGCGTTGGATCTTGGGTAAAACTAGAGTGTCGTGCTTCTTTTGGGAGAGACTAATGAGGGAAGAGCTGGCTTTCTTGGGAGGATTAAGTCTTTTAACACTTCTATTTTGAATCCTTTAAATAAGTACATGTGGGAATCAGGAGTCTACATTAAGTTTTCTTCCTCTGGTAAATGGTTATCAACCTTATGTTGGTGAATAATATTATAGTGTATGAATATGTGTATCCTACCTTTATGGGATTCCTGGGTCATGCAGTCACTCTGTTTCATGTCTTGAGGAATTGCCAGACTGTTTTCCAACATGTCTGTAGTGATTTTATATTACCATCAGCAATATATGAGGATTTTAATTTCTCCATAAACTGACTAATACTTGTTATTATTTATCATAAATTTGATTATAGACACCCTATAGTAGTAGGTGTGAAGGGGTATCTTATTGTAGATTTGATTTGCAGGTCTCTCATGGGTAATGATGTTGAAAATCTTTTTTTTTTTTTTTTTTTTTTGAGGCAGATCCTCAAGCTGTCACCCTGGATAGAGTGCCGTAGCATCACAGCTCACAGCAACCTCCAATTCCTGGGCTCAAGCGAATCTCCTGCCTCTACCTCCCAAGTAGCTGGGACTACAGGCACCCGCCACAACGCCCAGCCATTTTTTGGTTGCAGCCATCATTGTTGTTTGGCGGGCCCGGGCTGGATTCGAACCCGCCAGCTCACCCGCCAGCTCAGGTGTACGTGGCTGGCGCCTTAGCTCGTTGAGCCACAGGCGCCAGCCTGAACATCTTTTCATATGCTTATTGGGCATTCATATATCTTCTTTGGAGAAATGTCTGTCTAGATCTTCTGTCCATTTCATTTCAGTTGGGCTACTTGTTTTATTATTAGAATTGGAAGAG
>CAUYRH010183218.1:0-49685 GCA_963574655.1 Perodicticus potto
GGGAGGGCAATTGGTGGGATCACACCTACGGTGCATCTTAGTAGGGTACTGGTGAAACTTATTAAATGTAGAATATCAATGTCTTTATATAGTGATTAAGAAAATGCCATGAAGGCTATCTCTCACAGTACGATCAAAATGTTTCCGATTGTATATGAAGCACATTCTGCCCTATGATAGCATCAATGTACACAATTATGATTTAATAAAATTATTAAAAAAAATTGCATGGTAATCTAAAATACATTTAACATACTAAGATTTTTTAACATACAAAATAACAAAAGTCATTTATAAGTAGATGCAAGATTCTTAACATAGCTACTCAGATTTTCCAAAGGGCCAAACTAAAATTTTCTTTTAATTAGAGTCTAGAGAGTAAGAGTAAAAAGAAATCTTCAACATGTAATCATTTTTGTAAAAAAATAAATATTTTTTCCCTCCAGTTAGAAGTAGAAAGTAATGAAAATATCTCTTGTGCTGTAGTTATAATTTTTTTTAAAGATATGCAATTTGAACAATAATTTGGAACTTTGCATAACAATTTTACAGAAAATTAACTTTGGTTTAAACTTGAGAAGTCTGTAGATGATCTCTTAGCTGATTTGTATCTGAGTACTCTAAGGTTTCCATAACAAAATAACATAGACTGAGTGATTTAAACAACAGAAATTTTATTTTCTCACAATTCTAGAGGTTAAAAGTCCAAGTTCAAGGTGAGTGGGCTCTCTTCTTGGCTTGCAGGTGGCTGCCTTCTCACTTATTGTCGATGATCTTTCCTCAGAAGGTGTGCAAGGTGAGGGTGGGGAGAGAAAGAGAGAGAGAGCACTGTCTGTGCTGTCTTCTAAGGACACTAATCCTTTTAAATTAGTTCCAAACCATTGTGACTTCATGAACCTTAATTGCTTTCTTTTGGAGACCCTATCTCCAAATTGTGCCACACTGAGAGTTAGGGCTTCATGATATGAATTTTGGGAACACAGACATTCAGTTCATAACAGTAAATAGAAAGTTTTATTTTCTCTATAATCTTAGGTCAGTAGATTTTATTTGTACTCCAAAATAAAATTAAAAATTCATAAACTTCCTTCAAAATTGCAGCATCCTCCTTGTCTGCCTTGCTCTTCTTGCCTCTCCTATAACTCACTGACAATAATGAAGAAAGGAGATAGATGGAGAATTGGCAAAGACCAAGAGGGTCCAGCCAGTCCCATCAGTCAGGGGTCAGCAAATTTTTCTATAAAAGGCCAATCAGTTCTGCTGGACATGCAGTCTTTGTGCCATTACTCAACTCTGACATAGTAGTGCAAAAGCAATCATAGACAATAAATAAAGAGTATGGCTGTGTTCCAATAACATTTTTATTTACAAAAACAGGCAGAGTAAAAAATTTGTCAATCTCTTTCCTAGAGCATAAGTTAAGACAAAAAAGAAATTCTATTTTTATCATACTGTACTTGGTTGGGGGTAGCTACAGATGAGAAGCGGTAAGCCTTGGCGATGAGATGGGAGGAAAGTTCATTCATTTTAAGGTTATTTTTCTCATTCAGTGGATTTCAACATATGGTGCATGTTAAAAATCTTTGGGACATTAAAAACATCAGATGTAAAAAATCTGATGCCCAGGCTACAAGATGTGTTAAATCAGAAAGTAGTGTTTTAGTATCCAGTACTAATCTCTTCCCTCTCCTTTTTCCTTCCTTCATTTTTTTTCCTTCCTTCCTTCCTTTCTTCCTCTCATTTTCTCTTTCTTTTATTTTTTTCCTTTCTTTTGAGACAAAGTCTCACTGTCACTCCAGTGCAGTGGTATCATTATAGCTCAGTGCAACCTCAAACTCCTGGGACCAAGTGGTCCTCCTGCTTCAGCCTCCCATGCAGCTGGGACCACAGGCATGCAACACCACACACAGCTAATTTTTTTATTTGTAGTAGAGACGCAGTCTCACTCTTGCGCAGGCGGTCTGGAACTCCTGTCCACAAGTGATTCTCCCATCTTGGCCTCTCAGAGTGCTAAGATTATAAGTGTGAACCATGCACCAGGCTTCCCAGTACTAATATGTTTTTAAGGATCCAACATGTAGTCAAGATTAAAAATTAATTTTTTGACATAAAAATTAATCATAAACACATAAATGTTACCGGGAGCACCTGGGTTCCTTGGCAGTATTCTTTCAGGTTTCATATCATTTGATTTTTTTGGTCCCTATATTGATTCTGTTTTATAAATTCATCTAAATCACTTCAATGACAGCTTATTTTTTTAACATTTATCTCAGCTCTGAATGAAATCATTTCTTATACAAATGTGGAATATTTCTCATTGGTTCACACTCTATTAAAGCAAGTAAAAGGCACTCTGCCTTCATGCCTAACTGCAGCCAATACTTGATAGAGGAACAGGCCAGTGTATTCAGAGAGCCATTACCCTTAAGTAGCTCTGTGCGTGCATGTGAGTGTGTGTGTCAAGAGTAGTTCTATGAAGACTAGAGGAATATTATCACTAATTTCTCAGAGTTTCCCCGCTTATTATTATCATTTTAGGTATGGATGTTTGTAGACACAGCTTCAGCCTTATGGGAGGGACTCAACAAAACTGAATTTCAGGTCTCTCCATAGGCTGAAGGTGAAGAAAAATGAGCAGCTTTACAGGATATTTCTGAATGGAATTAACATTTGAATTTGTGGTCTCAGGGTAGTAGATTGCCCTCCCCAGTGTGGATGGGCAAGCATGTAATCAGTTGAGTGTCTGAACAGAAGGAGGACTCTCTTTTTGCTTCCTCGCCTGTCTAATTGAGCTGGAACAGCAGTCTTCTGCCTTTGAGCTGGATTTTACACCCTTGGCTCCCCTGGTTCTCAGCAGTTGGACTAACATGGGAATCACACCCCAGGCTGTCCTGGATCTCCAGCTTGCAGACGGCATAGTCGGGGACTTCTTAGCCCCAAACTTCTCAGCCCAGGGTTCCCTATTTCCCTGGAGAATACTGACTAATACAAGTCCATACACTAAGAATGGAAGTTTCTAAATTTATTTTATGAAGTAATGTAACATGGATATAAAAACCTTAAAAACACTGTTAAATTAAGGAATATAATTGACTAATTGCATGTGTGAATAATAATGTCAACACAAAACCCAATAAATCACATTTCAGTGAATTTGATTAATTATCACATTAAATATTGATGTATCAAACCAAGTGAGATTTATTCTAAGAATGCAAGGGTGATTCAATAGTCACACATCAATTGCTATAATTTACTTTGATATCAGTAATTTTTGTACATGTCAAAAGATATTTGGCAAAATTCACTATCCTTTAAAATAAGATAGGGGTGGTGAGTTCTTTGTGGGTGTGCATATGTGTGTGTGTATGATAAAAAGCTAGAGTGATGCTTAAAGATAACTCTTTAAAATAATTTAAATTAAAATCAAGTATAAGACTGGGGGATGCGTCTACCACTCCTATGATATTTGTGAAGTTCTGCCTGATACAATGAAATAAGAAGGAAGATTAATAACTACAGATAGTGGGAGCCAAACTTTTATTATTATAGATTAAACGATGATAAGCTTGGAAAGCTCATTTCTACTTAATAAAATAGTGTAGTCAGCAAATTCCCTTCTTTAAGGAAAGTCTCAAGGGTATGTATTTCTCTTCATGTTCAGTGCTGGTGTTTGACAGCTGACCTTCCCTATGGCCTTTAACCTGTAGTATGCTGGTTAGGGACCAAGATTCTGCTCATGAAAGGTCGGATGGGCCTTTCACTATAGGGTCCTCTGACAGACTCTTCATATCCAGTTGGCAGAGAGAGAATGTGCAGGATCATTGAGGTATTTTTCAAGAATAAGACTTGAAAATGTATCATGTCACTTCTTCCCACATTTGCTTTTCAGAATTCAGTCATACAGATTTACCTAATTTGAAAGCCGAGAGCGCATGCATGTGTGTGCAGGTGTGCTGTGGCCAGGAGATGTTTTCTGTGTGTGGAGAAGGAAAACAAAATAAGTTGTCAATATATAGTAGGTTGAACCATATTCTGCACAAAAGGAAAGTTTATCATACACAAATAGTGATTTTCTTATTTAAAAAATTCAGGACAGTTAAAAAGTGTCTAACACATCAAGTTTATAAAAGCCACCAAAATGAAAACAATCTAACTAAATGTATTTCAAAGCTAGATAAAAAATGAAGGAATGATTAAGAATATCCAAATAATAATACTCACAAAGTGATCTTTAGGTAACAGATGACTCAATAGCAGAAAAACACTATCCCTATTTTAACCTGTAATTTTTAAACTGTTTTCTTTCAAAATATTAAGGGGCTGTGGACAAATATTTTTGGTACATGGATACCTGTATAATGCTTAAGACAGGGCTGTTAGTGTACCCATCACCAGAATCCTATTTTAATCTGTAATTTTAACAGGTTTCTAATAACATCAATACGAATTTGTAGTTAGCAAAACTGATCATAAAATTCCCATTAAATTAAATGGATAAAGATTATTAAGAAATGGTATAAAAATAAAATGTGATAATGAGGTATCATTTCTACTAAGTATTAAAACTCATTTAAAGTTTGCTATAATAAAAATAGATTTATCTAGTCATTTCACTGTTAGAAATTTATCATACAGATAAGTACAATATATAAAATGTTCATCATCAGTATTGTATTGGAACTGATTCATCAAATTGTGAGCTCATCTTTTGGAACAGATCACCACTGTAACCATCAATTATGAATGTATTGTGATAAGTACTTGCTCTTATCAGTTCTGTAAATTATAGCTACTAAAACAATTTTCATTATACTAAGGAAGGCAGAAAAAACCACAATATCTAACCAGTCTGGATAACATAAAAATTTATATAATATAATATAATACAAAAAGAAGTAAGTAGAGATAGTATTGTATAATTTCTAGGAAAAATGTTAATTTTATTTTCTGGATGAAAAGAAGTATTTACATTATGCTACAATTTTTATTTTTAAAAAGGATTTTTATTTTTACATAATTACAGATTCAAAGGAAGTTTCAAAGAAAACACAGAGGTGACCCCATATACCTTTTACTCAGATTGCCCTAATGGTTACATCTCATATAATTATAGTATGATAATATCAAAATACAAATTTGACATTGATATACAGTATATGTATAGTTCAATGTCATTCTATCACACAGATAGATTTATATAACTGATTTATATAACTACTATTGCAATAGAGATGCAGAACTGTTCCACTACCCCAGGGAACTTACTCATACTACACCTTTATAGTCATTCTCCTTTCTACCATACCCGACCCCTGGAAACCAGTATCATATTTTCTGACTCTATAATATTGAGTTTAAAGTTTTTTCTTTATATTCCTGAGTGGTATTCCATGATATGGATATACTGTATGTAGTTTGTTTAATCAAGAGACATTTTGGTTGCTAGCAGTTTCTGGCTATTTAAAAAAATTGCTCTGAGCAATCAAGAGAAAGTTTTTGTTAGGGTAGGCTGATTTCCCAGGAAACAGGTGTGAGGGATCAGGGCCAGCCCTGCCCGCCCCAGGCTCTGACAGTAGATCTCTGCTCTTTCCCAGCTGTCACATTTCTCCTGCCCCATCTGAGGCCTGTAGGACACTGTACTGAGGACGGCAGTTTTCCCTGATGATGCTTCAGTGAAGTGCTTTGCGTTTCCATCTTTGTTTCGTTATTAGACTGTGACATTCTTGAGCCTTCCAGACGTTGGGCACTTAGTAATGTCAGAATGAACATCAGTCTTTCCCAAACTTGCAAATCCTACCAATTACCCAGGGGACTGGTTAAAAGTGAGACTCCTGAACCACACCCAAATACACTCAATCAACTCTCCAGCAAAAAGACCTGGCTATCCATTCCCTTAACAATCATCCTCAGTAGTTCTTCCTACTGGCAAGTGTGGGAAATTATATCAACTCAACACCTTGGTGGTTTGGACAAGTCATAGGCTCAAAATTAAAATCTATGAGATCAAGTACCTCTAAGCTTTTGTGCATTGCCACTAGGTTCTCTTGCAGACAGAAGCTTCATGGGGACTGAGGCCCAAGGTCACAATAGCAGAGTCAAGTCTCTACTAGCAGAGTAATAGTCTCAGAACCCACGGATCTTTTTGCTCAGTGCAGTGACCCAGGGGCTTCAGGGTGGGTCAGCTGTGTGAGAGACAGTGAAACCCACAAAGGGCAGGCATATTTCAGCCACCTAAAGATCAGACATTTTTTTCAAAAATATTTGTCTTGTGACTGCAGGAATAACACAGAAGTTTATTGCAATAAACCCCTACATCAATAATGTAGAAAAATTCAAATAAACAACCTAATTTTGCACATCTAGGAATTAAAAAAAGCAAAAATAAAATGAACCCAAAATTAGTAGAAAAAAGATCAGAACAAAAATAAATGAAATAGAGACTACAAAAACCAATACATAGTACAATACAAAAAATAAATTTTATCAACATCAATGAGGTTGGTGAGATCAGTTCTGTAACTCTATCTTCTATCATCAGCCCTTGCCTATCAACCAGAGACCCTCCATGTGCCAAATCCAGGCAACTAGATAGTTTTGCAAATAAAACTTTTTTTGAAACACACACAAAATCAACAAAAGAAATGTTTAGATTTTTGAAAAGATAGACAAGAAAGAAAGAGAAAGAACGCAAGTAAATTCAGAGATAAAATAATAAAGACTACAACTACTATAACAGAAATATGATAGATTATTAAGAACATGCACTGGAGAAAGGATAGTAGTACCATCATTAAAAGGTACTGGAAAAATTTGACAGCCACATGCAAAGGAATGAAACTAGACTTCAATGTCTCATCATTTGTGCAACTCAAAATAGTTTAAAGACTTAAAAGTAAGTCCCTAACCAATGAAACTATTAGAGAAAAATATAGAAGACAACTTCGTGACATTGATCTTGGCAAAGAGTTTTTTGGATAAGACCTCAAATGCAGGAGCAACAAAACCGAAAATATACAAATGGGATTACATCAAACAACAAATCTCCACTGCAAAGGAATAATCAACAGAGTGAAGAACAACATACAATATGGGAGAAAATACTTGCAAACTATGCATCTACAAAAGATAAATATCCAAAATTTATAAAGAACTAAAATAATTCAATAGAAAAATAAAAACAATATATCATTTGATTAAAAAATGGACAAAATGTGTAAGTAGATATCTCTCAAAAGAGGACATAGATGGATAATAGGCAGACGAAAGCATTCTTAACATTACTAATCATCAGGAAAATACAGAGCCACAATGAGATAGCATCTCACTCTAGTTGGAATGACTATTATCAAAACGGTAAAACTTGAGAAATTCTGACAAGGTATGGGAATAAAGGATGGTAATGAAAATTAGTATGGCCACTATGGAAAAAAAGTTTGGAAGTTCCTTAAAAAGATAAAAATAGAACTACCATATGTCCAAAGGAAATAAAATCAATATGTAAAAGAGATACGTGCACTCCCAAGTTTACTGAGAAGAAATAAGTTCTAGTTTGCACTGCACAGTAGGTTAACAGTAGTTAACCTACATTGTATGTACATTGTATGTATATATATTGAATATTTCAAAGTAGCTAGGGGAGAGGATTTTAAGTCTTTTTACCACAAAGAAACGATAAATGTCTGAGGTGATGGATATGCTAATTACCCCAATCTGATCATTATGATGCAGGACAGGTGGCGTCCCATCCAACTCAGCGGAGCTGAGCTGCCGAACCTGCAGCCTCCACCTTGGCAGTGTTGGTGCGCTGCAGCCGGCAGAGGAATCAGCCGGCTGGACCATAGGCAAGGAGGGGAGCCTCAGACCCCCACCGGAGGCTCCAGAGGACAAATGGGCCGGACCACTGCTGGGGAGACACTAGCATCTTGGTGTCTCCTTCCCTTTGCACTTACGACTACATACGGAACCCCCATTTCCTATGCCTAGATCAATTTCATGTAAGTTTCCTAGGCCTCAATTCCGTGAATGGACACCATTCATTAATACATTCATTCACCCTGCCTCAGCGACTGTGTTCATTCATTTCCTGGCCAAGGAACCCATACACCTGTATATACCCCAGACACCAGACGGGAAGAGACTTCTCTCCCGACTTGAGTTCTCTCTCTCTACCGGGATCTTCAGTGTTTTTTGTATTATTTTCTGTAAATAAATTCTGTCTTACCACTGATCTGTCGTCCACGGATTTATTCTTCAAATCACTGAGACCAAGAACCTGAAATTCCGGTATCAATTAGGCATTGTACTCAGCTATCAAAAAATCTCACTGTAACCCCAAACATGTACAATTATTATGAATCAAATTAAAATAAATTTTAAAATCCTACTAATGAAGTAAAACTTGAGTAAAAATTTATTTCACATATTGATATGCAGAGACATCTGAAGCTGGTAAAATGCTAATGTTCAAAACAGGTAAAAATGATTATGGAGGCCTATTTGCAGAAGGAGTTCTTAATTCTGTTTTCCAGAAAAACCTACAGAAGCCAGTGCACATGTTAATTATATGTTTGTGATACTTTTCATAATTGCATATATGTATGTGTCTGTGTGTATTTCTTTAGGAGAGTTAGTTTATACTTTTATCACATTCTCAAAAGCATCTATGAGTTCAGAAAGGATTAAAACTCACTGATTTATTAGAGAACTCTGTCTCGGCTAACCTTGTGGCGTTACAAGTACAAATAGTATAAATTCCTGCATGTGAATTAGAGTATTGAAATGAGAGTAGTAGCAACAAGGGATCTGAAATTGTAGAACTCAAGGAAGAGGTGGGAACCACAGGCATTTAGCTTGGTTCATACAACATTGGGTGATAGAATTTTCCAATTTGTATTTGAATTTATTTCTGTTTTTCTCACTAAAACCTGAACATAATCTAAAATTAAGAGAAATCAGAAACATGTTTCATTAGGATGAAGGGGAATTATTGGTTTATGAACATGTTTTTAAAACTACTAAATAAAATGGAAAAGAGTAGGGTAGGAGTCTTTAGAGAACTTAGACATTATCTACCTAGTAATTCTCATGTCATCATGAGTGAAAAAAATTTAAACAGATGATGAATGGACTTGAGCTTCAATTTAGCCTTTAGTTATAGTTATGGGCAAAATTCACTCTCAAGCTGTGAAGGCGTAGATGCGAGCCACTGAGCTGTGTGATTAGATCTTGATAAATATAAGATAGGAGGTTATCTTTTTGAAGCTGAATCTAAAAACATCAAGCAAATACTATGCCTTGGTGTTTTGTTTTATTTTTATTTCCATAAGATTGTAAACTAATCTATTCAGTTATCAGGAAGAAAGGGGTGTTTTATCTTTTTATTATTTATATATTTGGAGCCAAATATTAGAATTGTACATGTTTTCTTTGACCAAAAGAATCATTTCACTGACCTCTTCAATTTGGAATTTATTTTTAGAGCACTTGAAATCCATGTTGAAATGTCAGTTGGTATACATATATACTAGTTATATACTAGGGCTAGCAAAAAATAGTTTGAACATTTTTATATTTTTAGTGTGTGTTTTTTTCCTGTTTATTAGGCAGTTTATACTTTCTAATATATCAGAATATATTTTAAAAGTGAAATAGTCGCAAAAATAATTTTTTCAAAGATACATTCATAGAGATCTGTGTTCTCTTGTTACTGAAATTTAACATCCAAGAAAATCGACAAAATTTAATCATTTGATTAATCATTTGATGAATTCTGTCACAGTCTCATCATCTCAGAAATTTATGTTATTCCCTCTTCTGTACATCCCTCTTACATCATCAAAAGCAGGATTCAGACTTTTAGCATTTTAGCTTAGTTTTGCCAGTTTTCTTAAACTCATCTAAGTGAAAATATACCATATGTACTATATTTTATCTGAATTCTTATACTTAATACAATGTTTTTGAGATACATCTATGTTGTTAACATAAGTCATTATTTATTTTTATATCCAATAAGTATTCCTTTATGTGAGCATACTTCAAGTATTTCATGGATTTACCTTTAACATGCATCTGGTTGTCTTTAGATTTCTTAAAAATCAATTTTGCTGAGTTATAATGTTCATGAATTTAAATGAGTAGATTTTAAGAATACAATTTCCTGAGTTTGGCAAATTTATCCATCTCTGGATCTTCATCAAGATAAAATTTACTTCTGCACTCATTGAAAGCTTCTCCTGATTCTTTATCTTCAATGCCCAGGCCTTGGGGTAATCACTAATCTGATTTTTATTACTGTAGTTTAGACTTTTATAGTATGGAGATTCATATGAATTGAATCATAAAATATTTTCCATCTGGCTTTTTCACTCACTAATGCTTTAGTTTCTAAAAAATTCATCTCAATATATTTTTTAATTCTTCTATGTAGTTGCATTTAGCACTAGTTTATATCATTTATTACTACATAGGTTTACAACATAAAAATATACTAAAACCTTTGTATTCATTCTTCTGCTGATGGGCATTTGTGCATTTCTAGTTTTTAAACATTATGAATAAAACTATGAATTTATTTCACAAATCTTTTGGTGAGCATATACATTCACTATTCTTGGGTATATAACTATTTGCACTACTGCTGGGCCATAACATAATATACGTTAAGTATATAACAGCTTAAGCAAGTAATTTTACCCTTTTATACTTTCACCTAAAACATTAATCATAGTTGTTCCACTTCTTTGGCAGCATTAGACCAGCGGTGGGGAATCTGTGGCCTTCTAGGTCCTTAAGTGCGGCCTTTTGACCGAATCCAAATTTTACAGAACTGATCCTCTTATTTTTATTAATACATTCGTGTTCATCTTTAATATTTTTATCTTATTTTTAAAATGAACATACTTCAAGTAGCAAAGAATAAAATAACATATAATGATATAATCTTCCCAGATTGACCAGCACAATTAGAATGTTAGTAAGCCATAAGAGCTAAGTTGATGACCACTATGCTAACAATTTAGTCCTAACTTTCCCACCTTCCTGGTGCCACTACTGCATGAGGCTGCTTGTCATCCCCCTTCGGTGCATCTTAGAAGGGTACAAGTGAAAATTACTAAATGCAGAATATAAATGTCTTCATATAATGATTAAAAGGCCTTGAAGGCTATGTTAAATAGTCAATGAAAATATTTCAGATTGTATATGAAGTCAGCACATTGTGCCCCATGATCGCACCAATGTACACAATTATGATTTAATAAAAAAAAAAAAAGAATTTATGGGGATGGCCTATGCAAGCTGTTACCAGCTCAAGTTTTGACAGTGGTGCATTGCGTTTGTTTGAAGTGGGATTTCTGAATAGTTTCACAGCCTGAGACTATTTTTTAATCTTGTCTGCTTAAGAGCCCATCATGTCAAAGAAGACCAAAGAGAACACTGAAGGAAGCAATTTCAACATATGAATGTTCAGAGGACATAACCCCCACATGCACCATAGCAACATATTTAGGTGAATTCTAAATGAGATGAGAAGTAAAATTTTACAAGTAAGAGACAGAGCTATTTCTCCAGCAGGCAATCTGATACCTGGAATAGGACTGAAATCTGAAAATTTGCAAGAACACACAAGCTGCTTTTCTTAGCAAAGAAGAACAAAGAGCTAATTTAGTGATCAATTGGGTGTTTTGACTCCTATGTATATTGTTAACAGTTAATGAGCTTGTGTGCGTTGATTGTGACCGCTAGGTAATAAAAACTCATTTCAAAGGGGGATTGTTTAGTAATAGATAGTGCATAGCCTTCCAATTCAAAAGACAGGATGGAGTCAAGAATTTACCAATTTACTAGTTCAGTGGCCTTCAGAAAATAATTTAACCATTCAAACCATCGTTTATCATTCACAAAATGGAATTGTAAATGCTTAGCTACTAATAGAGCTGTTCATGTGAACAAAGGTACTCTACAAGCATTAGAAATTATAAGCTCTATAATTATATTGTAACTATATACCAGTAAAATGTTAGCTAATGTTTTAGTAAAGTACTACATTAGCTTGACAGTGAAAATGGACAAAAATTAGCCATTTTTTTGCTATATACACTAACTAGTTATACATATTATACATATGATTTTAAAAATATAGGCTTTAGAATGTTAATACGTAATGATAGCTCTATATTCCCAGTGCTCTCTGCATTTGAATATTTTGGATTATTTGGTACCTTATCTGTTATCAAGTAATTGTAATTTAAAAGGTCATAAAGCCAGATTCACAATCAGAGATTTTGTGACGTGTTTCTTTTTCTTTCTTTCTCTCTTCTTTTCTGTCTTCTTTGTTTATTCTCTCTCTCCCTTTTTCATGTTCTTACTGGCCATTGGTATAAAAATATTACACATTTTTCAGTGGAGGAAAAGAGTGAACTTTTTCACTTTCAAGCACTTGTATTATATAATAATAGTTCTGTAAGTAGTAACATGAATACTTAAGAGTATAATACTTAAGAAGTATAAAAAAGGAAAAAATAGATTAATTCTACCAGCTATTTCAGAGCAGTAGCATTTGTGAATTTCACCATTACCTATTTATAAATTTATTTGTTGCTACTTTCATATGTTTCTTTGTCTGTCACTTTTAACAGGGATGTAAACTAAATTATGCAGCGTAATGTATGCAATAAAAGTTTTATTTTCTATAATTATTATCATTTCTCATCTTTAAATATATCGTTAGCTAAATAATTTGAATACTCTAAAGATTTTCAAAATGTTTATTAAAATAAAATGTCCAATTTAAAGAGGTAACATGATAACGTATTTTGGAAAATTTGGACCAAAACCAACCATTTCTATAAACTAATTTGGCAAGCATTTTTTAAAAGTTTAAAAATAAAAAAAAAAGTTTAAAAATCATATCTGAATGATATATACATTAAAATTATGAATCGGGATTTCTGTTGCTAGATCTTAATTTTATTACACAAAGTAAGGAACAGCATCTACCATGATTATTCACTTTAAAAAAAATACATGAGCTGTAATTTATCTAACACAATAACATAACAACTCTGGACAAAAAATCAGAAAATCTATCGTCCAGTCCTCCTTCGGCACTTTTCAGCTTAAATAACCCTGAGCACATCAATTGCCTTTTTGAGTGTCACCTATTCTACATATAATATTTGAAAAATAAAAACTGAGTTGCAGAGATCTTGCAAAATTAAATTATGTGGGTGTGTTAGAATTTTAAAAGCATATAGAAATCCAATAATTTGTTTTTTTTTACCCAACTGTCCTTTTCTTCACTTATTTCAGTATTCTAGCCAGCAATATTTCCCCATTCTCTCTGAGTGTAAAAATAGAAACACTATCTATGATGCCGTCTTTCAAAAAATTTCAGATTAATATGAGGATGAAAATGATGAGGTTACATTGTTTGCATTTCTTAGGTAAAATTCAAGTTGTAGTCGGACCCTTCACCCAGGAGCTGTCTGTATAACTTCACATTGTGCACCTTAGGTGAGAGCTTACCTCTCTGCTTTTTGATCATTGTAGACTTATAGTATAACCTGAAGTCTGGTAATGTGATCACCTTCTCTCTTCCCCTTTCCCTCTCCCCTGTTTGAGTTCAGTTGTGTTTTTTTTCTCATGTGGACATATAGTTGTTTATCTATTTGTTTTTTTTAGTAGTGAGTACATTGGATGCTTGCTTTTCCATTTTTGTGATGCTTCACTAAGAAGAATGTGCTTCAACTCCATCCGGGTAAACACAAAAGTTATATTTTTGTATGGCTGAATATTATTCCATGCTATACATATTCCACAGTTTATTAATCCATTCATGTGTTGATGGGCACTTGGGTTTATTCCATGTTTTGGCGATTGTGAATTGAGCCACAATAAATGTTCTAGTGTAAACGCCCTTATGGTAAATTATATTTTTCTTCTGGTAGATACCTAGTAATAAACTGTGAGATCAAATGGAAGGTCTACTTTTAGCTTCTTTCCATAGAGGCTGTATTAGTTTGCAACCCCACTAGCAGTGTAGAAGTGTTTCCTTCTCACCACGTCCATGCCAGCATCTGCAGCTTTGGGACTTTGTGATGTGGGCTATTCTCACTGGTGTTAGGTGACGTCTCAGGGTGGTTTTGATTTTCATTTCTCTGATAATTAGGGATGATGAGCATTTTTTTATGTGTTTGTTGGCCATTTGTCTGTCTTCTTTAGAGAAAGTTCTGTTCAAGTCTCTTGACCACTTATAAATGGATTTGTTTGTTCTTTTCTTGTTCATTAGTTTGAGTCTTCTGTAGATTCTAGTTATCAGCCCTTTGACAGATTCATAGCATGCAAATATCTCCTCCCATTCTGAGGGTTGTCTATATGCTTTAGTTGTCATAGCCTGAGCTGTGCAGAAACTTCTAAGTTTGATCATGTTCCATTTATTTTTGACTTTGCTGTTATTGCCAAGGAGGTCTTCTTCGTAAAATCTTTTCCCCGTCCCATGTTGTCAAGCATTTTCCCCACACTCTCTCCTAGAATTTTTATTGTTTTACATGTTAAATTTCAATCTTTTATCTAGAGTCAATTTTTTGTCAGTGTTGAGAAGTGTGGGTCTAGTTTCAGTCTTCTACACGTGGCTAATCAGGTCTCCCAGCATCATTTATTAAATAGGGATTTTTCGCCCCAGGTTATGCTTTTGTTAGGTTTATTAAAGATCAGATGGTGATACCTGACTTGTTTCATATTTATATTTTCTATTATATTCCATAGGTCTATATTTATATTTTTGTGTTAGTAACATGCTTTTTGATCATTGTAGACTTATAGCATAACCTGAAGTCTGGTAATGTGATGCCTTCAGATTTGTTTTTATTTTTTAGAATTGCTTTGGTTATTTGAGTTTTTTTCTGATTCCATATGAAGTGCAGTATTATTTTTTCAAGTTCTTCAAAGTATGATATTGATGCTTTGATCAGGATTGCTTAAATCTTTAGATAACTTTGGGTAGTATGGGCATTTTAACAATGTTGATTCTTCCCAGGCATCAGCATGGTATGTTCTCCCATTTTTTCTGCTATTTCTTTTCTCAGACTTAGTGTAGTTCTCTCCATAGAGATCCTTCATGTCCTTTGTTAGGTATATTCTCAGATATTTCATTTTCTTTGAAGCTGTAGTGAAGGGTATTGTGCCTTGATTTTATTCTCAGCTTAGCTATTATTGGCATATGTGAAGGCTACAGATTTGTAGACATTGATTTTATATTCTAAGATTTTACTGTAGTAGTTGATCACTTCCAGTGCCTTGTGGTTGAGTCCCTGGGGTTTTCTAAGTACAAAATGATATGATCAGCATTGAGCAAGACTTTGACCTCTTCTGTCCCCATTTTAATACCCTTGATAGCCTTCTCTTGCTTGATTTCATTGGCCTGATTTCATTTCATAGCAGTGGCAATGGTGGACATCCTTGTCTGATTCCAGTTCCAAGTGAAGATTCTTTCAGTTTTACATCAGTCAGAATGATATTGACTATGGGCTTGTTGTAAATCTCCTCTATCATTTTAAGGAACGTCCTATCTATGCCTGTATTCTTAAGTGTTCTTGTCAGAAAGGGATGCTGAATTTTGTCAAGTGATTTTCTATATCTCTGAAAGAATCTTATGGTCTTTGTTTTTGCTTCTATTTATACGGAGAATTACATTTATGAATTTATGCATGTTGAAGCAACCTCTCATCCCTGAGATAGGCCCACCTGATCATGATGTAGTTTTTTAATGTGTAGCTGCATGCTGTTTGCTAGGATTCTATTGATATTTTTGCATCAATATTTATTAATGATATTGGTCTGTAGTTTTTCTTCTTTGTTGGATCCTTTCCTGGTTTTGTTATCAGGGTGATATTCGCTTCATAGAACATGTTGATGTTGTCTTAAAGTATGAGTCCCATTAAGTATCCCTTTTAAATGTACTAACCATTAGCATTTAATGACCTAGTCTCCACATTAAGTTTCAGGGGACCTGATGTGTGTTCTCTAGTGTTATTTCCTTCTGATAACACCAACTATAATGGTTATGAGGTTAGGAGGCATAAGCTACTTTGACTATCACACCACTGTTTGTGCCTCCCCCAGGGGCTAGAAGATTCTTAAAAATGTTTACTGATTGTATAGTCAGTGATTTAAACACAAATTAATTGAAATAGAGACTATGATATTGTAGGGAGTGGGGAATAAAACCTGCCTTGGGAGTATGAGAATTGAGGTTATAATGCTGGCTGGCTTTGTTTTTATACACATGACTTTGGCTATTTCACTTAAACTTTGGATTTCCGCTCCTTTATCTATAAAATAAAGAGCTTAATTGACAAATTTTAAAATTTGATTATGTAGTTTTCTATTTAATATGTTTAAATCTTCCGATAATGTTTAAATCCTTTAGATATTACAATAAAATGATCGAGATAAATGTCTTTTATTTTCCATTTATTTATTATGGCAAAAGACAAGTAACATAAAATTAACCATCTTTCTATTTTAATTAAATCATAGCTGTGTACATAAAAGCAATCATGAGGTACAATATGCTGGTTTCATATACAGTCTGAACTATTTTCATCAAACTGGTTAACATAGCCTACATGGCATTTTCTTAGTTATTGTGTTAAGACATTTATATTCGGCATTTAGTGTCTTTTGATTTTTCTCCTTCACTCCCAAACTACCAAAATGATAACTCTACCTTTTTTTCATAAAAATAAAGAATTTGTAAAGCTACTTTAGTAGCTTTCCAGAATACCACCACTGTTTCCTCAGAGTGCTGAATTTATATCTATTATTTGTCTAATACTGCAATTTTTCTGACTTTAAGCTGCCCCTTTTCACACAGCTCCCTCCATCTCCATTGCATGATACTTATTATTTTCAAACTGATATATATTCAGTATATGTGCATGAAAGTGGTGCCTTTTGAGACACAGGATAGCAGGAGGCCACTATTGCTTTCAGAATACCCATGAACTCTATTTCTTGCCCCTAAGTGAAAGCATGGTTTCCCTAATACTGGGTTTCACATTCCTTAAAATGTAAGCAATAAACTTGTCTATTCTCCTTAACTTCTACTGAGATGGAAACTTGAATTACTAAAAACCTAATGTCAATAATTACTGACTTTTCCCAAATCTGGCTGATCCCTATCATGCGTGACAGTGTTACCAGCAGCTTGGCATCCATGAAGGAACTAGGGTCAGGAGAAGTCCCTCAGTCACATCATATGTTGCTCTTAACTCTTCTTCAATATTTCTAAATCTTTATCTGTGCTGAAAAGGAATCGGCACAAACTTGGTCTCCCCATTAACCTCATCTATCACCCATATAAAACTGCAATCACATGGGATATTAATGATAGAGTGTCACAGCCAAAAGTTTGAAGCAAAAAGGTAGTTTTGACCTTGCTTTTTTTACTGCTTGAATAATAATCACATCTTTTCTTCCAAGACTAGTTATGACAATCCTCTAAATAGTTATTTCCTGGCTTCTTTTCTTCATGTAACTTAATTACAGATGGAAATATACCTGATGTTTCCTAACTCATTTCATTATTTGCCTGTACTTGAACACAAAGTGCTATGCCTCTTGAACTTTTATCCTATTTTGTTTCATTTGTTTTTTAATAGTTATTAGATCAGGCTAGTTTAGGAAGAGGAAAGATGTAACATTTCTCTTTAAATGTAAAGATAAATTTATCTTAAATGTAGATAAAGAAAAGAAAGATAATAAATTTCAAATATCTAACATAATTTTCTTCCTAGGCTTATGGCCTTATATCCTCCTGCATCACACAGTTTTTTTGTCTAAAATCAGTTCCCAAATGTAAAATAATATGAAATTTAAAAGGATTATTCTTTCATCTTATAAAAATAGAAGTGTAGAAAATAATTAAAGTTATTTGACAGATTATAATGAAGGAGTTGTGTGGGAAGACATGCCTTACACAAGAGATAGTTATCCTTCAGGTTAAATTTCTGTGAGTAAATGTTACTAATATAGATATTTCAGAAACTAAGTGCTGAAGAGATAGAACCTAATGATTTGTCAATGCTCTAGTTATACATTATATGTTTTATTTACAGGATTCCTAGTGTTTACATTACATGATATTAGACATCAATAGTACAGTATTGTCAGTCATTATTTTAGTATTTTTTTAAATATTAACTTGGATGTTATTGTATTGCTATAATTTGAAGTTTGCTTTTTCCAGGCCAGTATCCCAAAATTGGGAATCCATACCACTTACCTACTGAGTTTTATTAATATATAGATTTTTGGAATTACTCCAGACTTACTGAATTTTGATAACTGATAATCTTGACATTTTCTTAGTATATTCTAACTCTATACTTGGTGTATTCATTATGCATTATGTTTCAGGATTATTATATATTATATCTGAATATTTTTTTTCCTTAGTGATTATGTTCATCTATTTTTATAAATTAAATGTAATATTGGACTGGGAGCAGTGACTTGCAACTGTAATCCTCATACTCTGGGAGACCAAGGATGGAGGATCACTTGAGGTCAGGAGTTTGACATCAGCCTGAGCAAGAGTGGGATTTGCCTGTAGTTACAAGTATTTGGGAGGCTGAGGCAGGAGGATCACTGGAGTCCAGGAATTGAGGTTGCTGTGAGCTAGGTTAACATGGTGACACTCCAGCCTAGGCAATAGAGCGAGAACATGTCTCCAAAAAAAAGGTATAGGATTGTTTCTGACACTGTTTTGTACCACTAATTTGTATTTTTATATTATGTAATAGCACACTAATTGCTGTACTAGTACAAAAATCAAGCAGAGTACATCCTTCAGCGATACTATTCCTTTTTGAAAGTATTTTGGCTTCTTGGTCCTTTGATTACTTTAATAAATTTTTTAATTAGCTTTTCCACTTCTGAGAAAAATTCCCACGATAGTTTTGAATGCAATCTAATGTTTGGAATGCTTTTATATAGTAGTTTGAAATTATTGATAGAATATAAAACAAAATAACTTAGCTTTCAAAGATACTTTTCCTAGGAAAACATAAATTGTTGATTAGATAGCAATATAGAAAAAATATTTTAGCCAATTGTTTTTTAATCAGTTAATATTTTTCATTAAATACTTAAACCCAACAGTAATTATACTTAAATATAAAAAACTATTATACAATACTGTGCAACTCTCTTTCTATATCTATTTAAATTTATATCATTAAAATGTCTTTCTCACTAGATTGCAGTTGGCAATCAAAATGCTGGTACATATTAACAAGATTTGCTATAATAAACACAGCATACAAGACTCCTCTTAATGTTCTTAACATTTGTTAATTTGACAAAAACACATTTTATTTGTGTATCATTATTTTTATTATAAACATAATTAGCACTCATTGTTCTCAGATGTGTCATTCAGTTTTTAGTACAATCCTCAAGAGAATAATATATAGTTCTGTGTAAATGAAAGATCAATTTCCTTTAACAGTGGAGTCAAAATTGTATATAACTCTATGATCATATTTTAACTCTTTTTAAATTATAGCATACCAGTCTAAAAATACACAACAAAAATTTAATATAAACTTTTTTTAGGTTTAAGTAAAAATGAGTAATTATAAAAAGTCACAGCATACCCATCATCTCTGTTGATCCACATTTATCAATACATCCTTAATATGTATTTAATCACTAGCTGTTTGCACATTTATTGGCTGGAATAACATCAATGAGTCACATAGAGTAGAACCTCAAAGAAATATATTTAATTATTGTGTTTTAAGGAGACAAAGGCTTTGTGAAGCATCTTAGTCTAACACTTTTCTCACTAAACCAGCTGTAAAGACTGGGCGGGAGTCCTCTGGGAGTTAGAAAGGAATTATACCTCAGTGTTAAGAGGTGCATTAGGTTATCTGTTGGTTTTCTCAGTGATCAGTCTGAGACAGGTAGCTGACCGTATCTTATTGCTATAGTGTGTCTAGACTGAACCATGTGTCTGAAACTCCAACCACTTCTTACTAGATGCACTATACTTGACATTTACTACCATCATTTCTCAGCTAGATCATCATCATAGATACTTAACCAGTCTTTCTGGTGTCTATTCTCTACCAAAAACCCATAGTGAGTTGTTAAAATCATTATTTAGATCATACATTTCTGCTGTTCAAATCTATTTAATGGGTATTTCCTTTACAACAAATGACAAAATTCTTACAATGACCTGTATGACTCTCTAAGATCTGTGATTTTCAATGATGTTGTGTCCCTGTTTCTTTGAAGACAGTATTAATGAGACAACACAACTATACAGTCTGACATTTTCTTACTTAGTTCTTAAAACCCTCCACCCCTGTAGGGATATGATATCTGCTTCCTCCCCAGCACACACAATGAGATTATTTGTCCAGCTGTTTTCCTATCAAATATGGATTAAATTTCTACTTGTTGGAGGAGAAATAGTCACATCCATCTAATGCCACAAAAAATTTCATACTATAAAGATTGTCAGATGTAATTCTCTGCTTCCAAGTATCAGAATAACAGTTATTTTGACAGCAAATGATACCAGTGCCTCTCAGACTAGTTCACTAGATCTAATGAAAGAAAATACAATGTCTATCACAGGAGATTTTGAATTGAGGGCATAAATTCAGGCCTGCTTCTTTGCCTTTTGACTTGATTCTTTTTCCTGTAGTGGGGGGCTCCCTCGTGAGCTTTATAAATGTGCTTTCACCCTTCAGACAGATGAGAAAATCTAATGTCACGTCCTCATAGTTTAATAAGTTTAAAGGTTTTTATTATAGTCCCCCCTTTCCCCAGTTTCTTAAGATCAATATTAGAAAGAATATGTTGTCAACAATGTTTGGATTATGTAGCCAATTTTTGACAGAAACTGATGAAAAAAAAAAGAGAAACCTAATTGACCTGATTTGGGTCATTGTTCTCCCAAAACATAGAGGTCTGGGTTCCCCGCCCCCCACAGGATGAGTCAACCTGTAAGAAAGACTGAATCCTTAAAATGGAAAGATGTTACAGACTCCAGGTGAATGTGGATGGGAATAGGAAAATTCTCTGATTTTTATTTTATATAGTGTTCCTGAACTACAGTGATGAGATAGGGAAGTTTATTATTTGTCACCTGGAAAATCCTGCTTTGAATACCAAAGAGTTTCTACGTTGAGCAAGATTGCAACATTTTCATAGAAGAAATTCGCAACAGGCTCAGCATTGAAGTTTTTATCTCAAGAAACTTTATGGATAACCTATATCAATGAGAAGCCCAGGGGTTACTGTGGTATTTTGGAAGAATACAGTAATGTGATTTAAAACCATACATGGGTAAAAAGTTTGACTTCTCTGATACAAGGGGAAACAAATGGCTGCAATGATTAATAGAAAGAGGAAAGCCTATTGTAACTAAAAAGAACATACAAAACAGAAAGTATTTTTCAAAATAAAAGACAACCAATTATGCCTATACCATATTACCAAAACCAAAGATAGGTGAATTCACATAACAAAAAATATACATGAAATTTATGCACAATTTAAAAAATCTATTAAAAACATAAAAGCATACTTATGTAAATGCAGCCTTATATCATGTTCATAGAGTGATAAATAATAAATATTGTAATGATTCCATTTTATATAAATAATACATAAATTTAAGTCAGCATAACCACAATATAAACCACTTTATATAAACGTAAAGTTATATGAAGAGTTCTAAAATTTGCATGCCTGCAAGGAGCAAAAAAACAAAAAAGGAGACATAAGTACCACCAAGGAAAGTGCACTCCAATGGGTATTAAGCTGTCGGAAGCCATTACAATTAAAATATTGTGCCATCCATAAATATGAGTGGAAGAAATAGAGTCCAAAAATCAGTGTAAATTTATGTAGAATTCTCATTATACATGAATATGAGTTGAATAAATAAATTATTTTGGGAAATTTCACTTGTGTTATTAAAACATAGAGTTTAATCTTTATCACTAAATCACGTCATATAAGAAAATAAGGCCCAAGTAAATTAAATACCCAGATATGATAAGCAAAATTATAAAGCCCAAAGAAGATAAAGCTAAAGAAGATTTTATATAGTGAATAGGATTTTTTTTACTGGGACCCCCAAAACACAAACTCTAAAGTGACCAGTTTGACTATACAATGTAAGGACAAAGTATTGGTTTAGCAAATATAACTTGGCCTAACCAATCTCCATATCAAAACTTAATTCACCAATAATTAGTAAGCAATAAGTACATTAAATTTAAAAAGTACTACCAAGAATGCAAAAAGTAAAACAAAAAATCGCTATTTTCAAAAGTTGACATGTACATTAAAAATGATTATAATTTCAAGTATAATTAATGGATATTTTAAAATAATTGCAAACTACTTGTCATTTTTTCCATTTTTAAATTGTAGATTTTAAAGCACAATTTGCTGTATGTATGTTCTCTTGCCCCTAAGTCGGAGAATTAAACATAAAAGATAAATTCAAAAAATTTATGTGAGTCTTCATTTATGATAATACCAATTAAGCTAATGAATATGTTTGTAAAATTGTTTTAAAATACCTATTCATTTCCACTTAACTTTAAACTAATATAAATACAACATTTATTAAACCTGTTGCTTTCAACATCATTATTAAAAGTGTATAGGCTTTTCACCCCCAATAATTATATTATGCAAATTTTTGCATAAACCATGTACCATATGGACCACACCAGAGAAATTTCATTTAATATATCACAAAAGGCGGTACTCTTCTCTTTAATTAGAATGTTAATGCCAACAAATTATATCACATTAACCACTGCATCTCCAGTTAGTCACAAAATTAATCATTGCAATGCTTAGATTTAATTAAGCATTTTTTAATCCTTTTTAAACTGGCAAAGATGTTCACTATTTTCTAGTTACTGGTAAAAAACTAATACATTAGAATTAGATTTATAATTTTTGTATGCAGAAAAGTTAGATGGTTTGAAGGTGTATTTTTGCTTATTTGGAAATAACTGAAAAGTGATATCAAGATCTAATTAGGTAATATATTAGCATCCATTCTATGCTATATTCAAATATAAACTGGTACTGAATGAAAAATGACCAAAACTTTTCAAAAATTCACAACATAATATATTACATACAGTAAATGTTTAATAAATGTCTGCTTATTTTCTGTTGTCCTTTCTCTTATGACAAAGTTAATTTATATTCTCAAATGGAATATTGTAATGATTCCCTAATTATAGTCTCTACCACTAATTTCTTTCCTTTGCATTCTCCCAATTTAGTGTTGCTTTGTTATTCTTTCAAAGCATTTTCTAATGATTCTCCGTACAAGAGTCATCAATTCTCCACTGCCTCTAGGAAAAATGTCTACATTCATTACCTTACTTAATGTCCTTCACACTCTTGCCCAAATAGATTTTAACCACATTTTCTACTAATATTTTACAGAAAATCTGCATTTCAAAATTCAGAGTTTCCTGTTACATACTTATTTATAATTCATTCAATTCATTGTATTCTCACTCTGTGTCAGGTATCATGGTAGTTCTTTTGCTTATCTAGTCATACTATATGACATCCCTTTGTGATTCTCATTGTTGAACGTCTATGCGTCTTTCATCTCTCAGAGCAGACCCCTTCTGTAGTATGATACCTTTCTTGACTAAAACATACTCATTTTTATGAGCACTAAGCATCTATATTCTGTATTGTCTGAAATACTCACATAATTCTTTGTGTTGTGTTATATACATTCTCATATTACTATTAAATGTTTTGTTATTCATATTTGCTTTCCTATAATCCATATGTATCTTTTTTTGCATCAAGATAGTCCCTTCAACACAAAGACAACTATGTATAAAAATGGGAGTAAGTCATTGTTCCTGCTTTAAAATGCCTACAGAACCCAAATAGACATCAGATGACCACTTAAACAGCTTTCTCTGCTACATGCCTCAATATGTACCCAGCCTTTCTAACTACCTACCTACCCACCCACCCATGTATACACACACACACACACACACACACACATACTCTGAATGGTCACACTAAATTCAAAACAGTATTTCTTCATAATTTTTTTTACATTCTGCTCTTTTCACTTACTCTCCAAGTATCATCAATTAATTTCTTGCCTTTTGTTCTCTTTCAAAACTTCTGATCTTTCTCTCTTCTTCCTCACTCTATACAGATGACATTGGTTCCAATTTCATTGATTAAAACAAATACACACATACACATATACACAACCCACCTATCTTATCTACCAATCTACCCTACTCTTTTCTCTACCTTTCCTCTTGGTACAATAGTTAACCTGTTCTAGGCCCTAAGTAGGACCAAATATGCCACTGCACCCTGTATTTAAGGTTACAATACAACTTCAGTTTGTCTAGGATTATCCAGATTTATAGGTGGGTTTTTTGTATAATTACAAGAAATATCTATCTCACTGGTATGATAAAAAGTTCAATAAAAGGAAATTTCACTGTCAGTATTTCTTTTCAGGTTTTTCATGGTTATAAGTGAAAATGATTGTGTTGTATAAAGGAGGGAAGTAGTAAGAAATGTTATTCTTAGTAGAGCTGAGTACATTGGATACTTTTTCTTCCATTCTTGAGATACTTTACAAAGAAGAATATGTTCCAGCTCCATCTGTGTAAACATAAAACAGGTAAAGTCTCCATCTTTTTTTTAACACTGCATAATATTCCATGGTGTACATGTACTACAATTTATTAATCCATTCGTGGGTCGATGGGCACTTGGGCTTCTTCCATGACTTAGCAATTATGAACCCAGCACATTGTACCCCATAAACACATTAATATACACAGCTATGATTTAATAAAAAAAAGTAAGAAAAGAAATGATGTCCAAACCATCAGATGTGCTATTATCTCCACATAGACAAATCTAGTGATCAATTTTCTTTCCTCAATCTATCAGAAGATTTGTATCTAGCTGATGACTTTCTCCTTCTTGATCTTCCTTCCTCTCTGGACATCACTCCTTTAGTATTCCTCCCCATCACCAACCTCTGCGGTCGAGTCCTTTTTCCTGACACTCCTTCATCAACCCAACTTGTAACTATAGAAATGCTCATCTCGTATCTTGTCTATATCAACACTTACTCCCCAGGTTATCTCAGATAGAATCATAACTCTTAATAAAGCATATTTTTAAATGTTCACTTATGATTCTAAATACAATATTAAAATAGATAAACTCATAGTCAAAATTATCAGGAAAAAATGGGAATAGACACAAATTATAGAGAATCAACATAAGGAATAATAGAGAGGATGTCATCACACATGCTGCCCTTACACAAATGAAAGGGTAATCAACTATTATGAAAAACATGATGCTAATAAATTTTATAATTTAAATGTAATGGACAAATTAGTGGAAATATAAAAACTATCAAGGGTGTAGGGAATGCAATGATTTTGTAGCTGCCCCTAAGTAGTTCCTGCTTCTTGTACCATCCACTGAGCAGGGCTTGCTATTCTTGCTTACGAGTCCTCAGTGATTCTTCAGATAATAGTTTGCAAGTGATTGTAAACTTTTGTCTGGAACCCTGGTCAACCTAAACTGTATACTAACCCATACAAAACATTTAGGAATTTGTTTAAATTACAGCGGATTTATCTGTTTTTACAGCACTAGGCTTTTTCTCATATGTTCTAACAAAGTTGAAATGATCTGTGGGTTCTGTCTCCCCTTGTTATTCTTTGAAACTCAAGTTACCAAGTTGCTTTACAACATCAGAACTCAGACGGGTTTTATAATAATATGATTTTCATATCATCTGGCTTTTTCTCCTTGCTAGGATAGCAATGGTATTCTCTCACAGTTTTCTATACTTAAGCTCAAGAGCAAAGTCTCTGTATAAAATTATACAGATTTTTAGAATGCTAAAATAGCTTACCATTTGCATTTTCCCTTTTCAAATAAAGTGTATATTTTTTTATGTAAATATTGTACAAGTAGCAACAATAGCAGTATAAATTTGGTAATCTTTAGTCATTTTGCTCTCTCGTATAAAACTTTTCAAAGTACGAACTCCTCATAACATGTTCTTTGGCTCAAGGACATACTAGATGCTGATTCCTCTACCTAAAATTATTCTTTAGCATTGTCAGTAGTCATTTAAAAAATTCTTTACATCTCAGCTTAATTTGAGTTCTTTTATGGTTCTTTCCCTGCTTACACCACCAAAACTATGACCTCACTCCCATTTTTGCTATCCATTCTCAAAGCACCTTCCACGTTAATATAAAAGCACCCATAGAATTTTTCTTCTCCCCCGAAAACTTATTTTTGCAAGTCAGGTGCTACTGATGATGGAGTCCCTCAGTTTTTGTTTATGAAAGTCTTTTCTTCACTTTCACTTTTGAACAATAATTTCACTGGCTAGAAATTCCTAGGTGATTGGGTTTATTTTTCTTTCATCATTTTAAATATTTCCGTCCACCTTTTTTTTTGTTTGCATGGTTTCTGATGAAATATCTGCTTACACTTACTCACCTATCATAAGGTGTTTGTTTTTCCCCCTGGCTTCATTCAAAATGTTGACTTTGATTTTCTAAATGTTGAATATGCTATGTGACTTCTAGAATTTTTGGTATATATCCGACTTAATTTACTGTGTAGTTTGGTGGCTGTCATAAATTTTAGAAAATTATTAGTGACTATTACTTCAAATATTTCTTCTACTCTATTGCCTCCTTCTCGTTGTGCTACTCATCAAATATGAATGTTATACCCTTTGTTATTATCCCACAAGTCCTGGATCTTTGTTTGTTTGTTTGTTTGTTTTACTTGTTTTTCTCTTTGTCTTTCGGTTTGGGACATTTCTATTGACCTATCATGAAGCTCACTGATTCTTTCCTCATCCATGTTCAGTCTAATAATGAGACAATTGGAGGCATTCATTTCTGCAACACTGTTTTTTTTTTAATTTCTTTTGATTCTTTCTTGAAGTTTTCATCTCTCCACTCATATTAACCATTGTTCTTCATTGTTGTCTGTTTTTCCCATTTGAATCTTTAACATGTTAGTCATAATCATTTTAAAGTCCCTGTCTGATAATTTCAAGATCTGTGTCATATCCGAGACCAGTGGTTATGTTTGCTTTGTCTCTTCAGATTATGTTCTTTCTTGCCTTTAACATGCCTTCTAAATTTTTTTGTTAAATTTATTCATGACGTATTTCAGCTAAAGGAACTGAAGTAACCAGGTCTTTAGTGTGAAGTTTCCTGTTAATCTGGCTAAGAGTTCAGCTTCATTTAATGTTTGTTGTGGTTGTAGTTGCAGCTTCCTCTAGTGTCCTTGATTTTGTATTTTCCATGGGCTTTGGGCTTCCCTGTAGCCCAAAGTAGTACTTCTCCTCAGAGTGAGGCTACTTGCAACTCTCCAGCTGTAATCCAAAGGTGTTATGCTGCAGCCCTCTTGGTGTGGTGGTAGGGCAGGTCCCAAGATCCTTAACTGGTCTGCCGCCTTCTCATCATTTTTTAGAGTCTTAAGTTCATTTTATATATAAGTTTGGGATAAAGAAAAATGTTTAGTCCATCATCCTAGAACTAAAAGGGTTCTTTATTACACTTTGAATATTTTGGTGGATTTGATATACCTATAAACTAATAATTTTGACCCTCTGTTTCCCTTCTCTCAAAGATCATATTTCTATCACATTTTAAAATATCTGGATGCAAAGGTTTTGAAGTTTTTCAGTTTTATAGCATTTTACAGTGGTACCTGTATGCTTGGAGTAATATTTTAACAGTTAATTTTAAGGAGTGGTTCTTGTAATTTACTCTTGCAAAACTTTCAGATTCTTAAAAATATTGAGTATTTTGAAATTTTTTTTTCTTTTTTAGACAGAGACTCACTCTGTCACCCTGGATAGAGCCCCCCTGCCATCATAGCTTTTAGCAACCTCAAACTCTTGGGTTCAAGATATCCTTTTTCTTTCTTGTTTTTTTTTTTTTAAATTTATTAAATCATTGCTGTGTACGTTAGTGCAAACATGGGGTACAGTGTGCGGGCTTCATATACAATCTGAAATATTTTCATCCAACTGTTCGACATAACCTTCATGAGATTTTCTCTTTTATTATGTGAAAACATTTGTGTTCTGCATTTAGTAGGTTTCACCTGTCCCTTCTAAGATGCACCATAAGTGTGATCCCACCATTTACCCTTAAGAAATCCTTTTTCCTCAGCATCCCAAGTAGCAGGGACTACAGGGGCCAGCCACACCTGGCTAGTTTTTTCTACTCTTAGTAGAAAGAGGACCTTGCTCTTTCTCCGGCTGATCTTAAGCTCCTGAACCCAGGTGATCCACTATCTCAGCCTCCCAGAGTGCTAGAATTTTACAGGCATGAGCCACCACATTCGGTCAGCAGTGAGAATCTTAATGTGGGCAAGTTCGATCTATTTTTACTATGTACATTTAAATTCAAAATCTTTAGAATGGAGAATTCTTATTTATAAATTTATTTAAAGTAGGAATCTATAATATATAATAAAGCATAATATAAATGTTTTATAGACCATTTATAAAGTATTTTATGTATTTGTGTAACTATAAAAATAACCTTATTATCTAAATCAAAAGAATAGTAAGAAGAGTAGCACTGTTTTAGCTTTTGAAACTCTCTTTCATGTTTGGCATAATAGGAGAAAATTCAATCTGTTGCAGTATCAAACATCATGTGAGCTGAAATGCTAGTATGACAGAGAGATTGAAAAATTAAAAAATAGTTTTGATCTCACTGACCATTTTGTGGGTTTTATAAAATCAAGAAGTAACCCTTTAACTTACCTTTAAAGTTAACCTACCTTAACTTTTAAGTTAAGTTTTACTTTGTTGTAATCATTTATTGTATCCCTTGACAAGCTGAAGAAGATTCTTTACTTTTCCCTGTTATTTGAGGGCTATAAAAATTGTAGTGAGGGCAGTGCCTGTGGGCACTGTGAGTAGGGCGCTGGCCCCATATACCAAGGGTGGCAGGTTTGAACCCAGCACCAGCCAAACTGCAACAAAGAATGGTCGGGCGTTGTGGTGGAGACCTGTAGTTTCAGCTTCTCAGAAAGCTGAGGCAAGAGAATCGCCTAAGCCTATGAGTTGGAGGTTGCCTTGAGCTGTGATGCCACAGCACTCTACCAAGGGTGACAAAGTGAGACTCTGTCTCAAAAAAAACGTAGTGAGTATGTGCTGAGCATTTAGTGGCTCAAGCAAGTGGACAAAAATTCTAACACACTCAAAATACAGACTTTCTCTAAACCTAAGATAATAAACAAGTTTTTATAGACAGAAATCCAGTTTAGGCCATTTTATAAAAAGATATGGGATACAATATTGATGAGCACATAAAGGTTTTTTGAAATTCTTTGTAGTCATTTTCTTTCTTAATTCTCTATTATAAACTTATTATTTTTTCTTTTGTTTTTCTTCTATCCCTAACTCGCTTCTCAAACTTAGTATATTAAGATAACAATAATGCCTTTATTCTGACAGTTATTCTGTGGATTTTTACCTTTTCACAGTCTGTCAAGCAGAAAGATTACAATCAATTCAATATTTAGTGCTATGCTATTATTTATTTTTCTGAAATTAGTGGATTAATTTCAGGTGGGACAATAATTTCTCTCCTATTTATCTTAAATGACTATTAAATATATTGATATATAAAATAAAATATATAAATTACAAAGTAAACTGTAGGGTAGCATACAAATATAATCCATAAATATTTCAATGAAATGTGAACAATACTATTCCTTAGGCATTGTTATATTTAAATTCCAGACACATGCCTGAATTCATGAATAAATGAGGCCTTGATCTCTAATATCCATATTGGTATGAAAACGTGATTCCAGATTTGGAGTCGACACATCTTTATTGGATAATTTTGTGGGTTTATGTGCAATGATACTAGGAAACTCACTTTAACTGTACATTCTTAAAGATTTAGTGGCTACTAAAACCTTCGGTTAATTCTGAAGACACTCTGGGAAATTTTAAAATTGTTATAATATTTTAATTAGTAATAACTGATAATCAGGAGAAGTGTGTATCTGTGTGTATGTGTGTTTGTGTGTGTGGAAAATAATGAATTACCTGGAAGCTTCATATTGGAACATTCAATTTTCACAACCTCTGACTATTCTAGAAACATAGCAACCTCCAAATATGCAATATAATTTTTTTTATTTTTTTGCATCAATCTTATAGATTTACTATATTTCTTCCTATCTATCATTAAAGAGTGCTCTGGAATCTCTGCTTACAATGAATGGGAAGTGGAAGTTAGGGACTCGTGGTAGAAAAAATGGACTATATCCTGTCACTCAGCTGGTGAAACGTGATAAGTTTCTTGGTAGTGAATTCAAAAGCAAATCTCTTAAATGTTTTCCACAGGAATCTTAGTGTGCTCTTCTCAGAATAATATATTTGATATGGTGGCAATCTAATTTCCCAGTGAGTATTCATTTTAGCCATACCAGCTGCTAGGCTCTACCACTAGCTAGAGTTTTGATTTTAGATAGAGATAGCCATTTTTGTAAAGAAGTAAATTGCTTTATTTATTACTGATGCTGCTGCCTCATTTATTGAAACACTTTGTCACAGCTGGAGAATGCAGCTGCTTTCTTTTTTCTTGTATTACAGTCAAACATAAATCATAGGAAAAGTACATTACGGAATAAAATAGTTTATCCAGTGCTTAAAATTGGCTGTCAGCAAGTTAGAAATATATAATTTTCCAAAAAATAGATATATAATTTAAATGAAGGTATATTGATAATGATTAATTATTCTAACTGTGCTACAGTATTATTTCGAATCTTCTGGTTTGGGGTTGAAGACCGAAAAACCCACATTTCAAAGTTTTAGAGAAAATGAAGTTTGTAAATTTTGAAATCCTTTGTGTAGTCATCTACAATAGATGATCTGATATAAAATTTGTTTAAATACATTCATTTGTATCAGAGTCTAACACATTTTCATTATCAGAAACTTAAAAACACAAAATATAATTATTCTTGATAATTTGATGAACTATCAAATTGATTTATATAAAACACACTTCTAAGTCAATAAAAAATAAACTTACAAACATTTTTTGCTTTGTTTTGTTTGTTGCATATGTTTTCTTAGTTGTTTCTAAGGTCCAGTGCATTTAGATTTGGCAGGTTTCAGCTCTGAGGGAATTCATGTACACAATGAAGAAAGTATATAAATACCTCTTCCCCTGCCATCCATGGAGTAATGTGCTGAACTTACCTTCTCTTTTTAAGCAAAAACAAAATCAAAACGCAGGCAAAAATAAAGACAATAATTGTTTTCAGACACTGGACAAAATTCATTTTAAGGCTAAGACCCTTTGAGGGAAAATAAATAAGAAAAATAAATAAGATATGTCTTATGAATTCTTCCAGATTATTAGCAGGAACCAATTTTATCACTGCACTTCAAATAAAGGAATCAAAATTCTGGTACACCACTGTATAGACAAAACAGAGATTGGAGGTTTGAATAGCAGAGTGCCAGAGAGCTAGCAAGATGGTAGATTTAAATCCAATCATACTAATGTCTACATGAGATATAAAAGTTATGAATACACCAGACTAGGTAAGAAGCAAAGACTCAGTATGTGTTACTGACAGAAAAACCACTTTATCTATAAAATATACATAAGTTAAATGTTCAAAGGTAAAGGATATATATTTATCTCCTGAAAACCCTGACCAACAGAAAGATAGAATGGTTGTAGTTATATCAGAAAATACTAAATTTCAGAAGAAAGAGAACCAAAATAATACTAAGTATGTCTACATTTGATAAGGGATCTACAGTATATACCATGCAAAAAAATAATAGAACCAGAAAGAGAAATAGATAGATTATGAACAGTAACAGATATTGGGAAAATGAATGAATTAAATATAAAAAGTCCACTAAGAAAGATATTTCTATTTTATTTATCCAATCAACAAGTTTTCATTAAAATCATAATATTGTTTTTGGCCAATGCATCATTTTATTAATTTATTTGTTTTGTGACATTTTTTATTTCAACAGATTTAGGGGATACAAGTATTTTTTTTAACATGGGTAAATTACTTTTCTGGTATTAATAATACTAGTGAAATATACACAAATATAAAATCAGTAGGTTTATCAATCATAACTGGGGTGTGTGTGAAATGTAATCCTAAAAATGATTTTATTTTGAACCTTTCTATCAACTATTTTGAATTATCCTGATTAGTAAAAGAATATTTTCTTGCTGGCTTCTGTCCTTTCTAACCCTGGATTTCTAATAGCCCAGTATACAGTGACTTTATTTGATTTTTATAACATGTTCAGGAATTCTGTTTATGTGGGACTTATATTCATTTTGACCTTCTACACTGTTGACCCACCTTTAAATCATGGGAAGCACTCACATATTCTGGCCTTCTGCCATGTTTGGAAGTTAAGTCAGTTCCAAATGTAAACCAATCTCTGACTTCTGTTTTCAAGCTGCCATGCTTTCTTGTCCTTAAATGCTTGGGAATATGGGGAACATCATTCTTTGTAGTTTAAATGATTTTTTAAAATTATATTATTTCTACATATAAATCTTGTATACATTGTTATTTTTGTTTTCTTTTCTTATTCTTTTCTTTTCTTTTTTTTTTTTTTTTGAGATAGAGCCTCAAGCTGTCACTCTGGGTAGAGTGCCATGGTATCACAGCTCACAGCAACCTCCAACTCCTGGGCTTGATCAATTCTCTTGCCTCAGCCTCCCAAGCAGCTGGGACTACAGGCATCTGCCACAGTACCCGGCTATTTTTTTGGTTGTAGTTATCATTGTTGTTTGGCAGGCTTGGGCTGGATTCAAACCCACCAGCTCTAGTGTATGTGGCTGCCACCTTAGCCGCTTGACCTACAGGTGCCAAGCCTACATTGTTATTTTTCAATAAATTTAATAACTTTTTAAAAACTGCTTAAAATAAGATAAAATATATTCTATATTTATCCATATCTCAAATAATTTTAAAACCTCTCATAGCGAGTAGGGTGCCAGCCCCACATACCAAGGGTGGCGGGTTCAAACTCAGCCTTGGCTGAACTGCAAAACAGAAAAATAGCTGGGGGTTGTGGCGGGCGCCTTTAGTCACAGCTACTTGGGAGGCTGAGGCAAGAGAATTGCCTAAGTCCAGGAGTTGGAGGTTGCTATGAGCTGTGTGACACCACGGCACTCTACCGAGAGCAAAAAAGTGAGACTCTGTCTCTACAAAACAACAACAAAACCTCTCATTTTGGTGTATAGATTTAAGTTTCCATCTAATATCTTTTTCCTGTGGTTCTGATAATTTTTTTTCACTTATAATGAAAATAAATTCGTATTTTGAATAAAATAAACTCTTATTTTCATTTTTGACATATATTTTTAGTAGGTAGAGAAATGTATACAGACAGTGACTTATCTTTTAAAATTTTAAAACTGATGGTCTGTTTTCTGTTTTGCATCATTTTTTGAGAACACTATAGAAATTCTTATCTTCCTTTTGAAATATATCCCTCTTTCCTAATTTGAAAATGTTTGCTTTTTTACTTTTAATTTGAAATTTGTGATGTGCATGGTGTGTGTGTGTTTATCTTTACCTTGCATAGGGATTACTGAGATTCTTAGTTGTGTTTTCCTTTAATTTTCCTGAAATTTAGAAAAAATTGGGTCAGTATTTCTTCAAATCTTTTTCTGCTCTACCATTCTCTTCTGGGATGCCAAATTCACTTATTTATAAGCTTTTGATGTAGGCCACAGCTCAGTGAGCATGTGTTCATTAGTTTCAGCCTTTCTTTTTTTCTTCTGTGCTTTTGTTTGTATAGTTTCTTTTACTATTAAATTCTCTTATCTTTTCTACTGGAGTTTAATCTGTAGGTAGGCCCATCCAGTCAATTTTTAGTTTCAGATATTTTATTTACTATTGATTCTTTTTATGTGACATTTATTTTCCATTTCATTTTCCCGTGTTTTCCTTACATACTTAATGTTAATTATAATAGCTCATTTAATGTCTTTGTTAGTTTAATCTTTGCTGTTATTTCTAGATTTGTTTATCTAGAAATAAATTTATCTTTTAGTACATGTTGGATTTTCTGGTTCTTTCACAGGTCTATTAATTTTTTTTGTATGCCCAACTGTAATATTGGTAAATTGTTGAATGTATTCTTTTCTTCAAAGACTACTAGAATGTGATTAGGCAAGAAGTGACATGGATTACTTCTCAGCTTGTTCAATGTAGACGTGTTTTTGTTAGGGCAGGCCTAGAGCATCCTTTGTTCCATTGTGATACCTCTAGTAATTCTAAGATTTGTGTGCACTCTGGATGTAGGAACTCAGATGTCTCCTGCTAAAGCTCTGAGTGAATTCCAGGTAATTTCTGAATTTATATATTCCAAATCATTGTCTGTTTGCCTACTTTATATAGTTTTATCCTACATATGTACAGATTAGTATTCAGCCAGACTAAAGGACAGTTCTAGGCACATTTCTGAAGCTAGTTATTTTTGTATCTTCCTCCTGTTTGGTATCAAACCATGGCTGCTTGGAAGGTATAACAAAAAAAAATTTACATAGTATAAAGATTAGTCTATCGATGGAGAGTCACAAAACAGTGGTTTACATCATTAATATTCTTTGCACTGAGATCAATTAAGTGTCAATGCAATGTATATTCATCACTAGGCAGGGAAATTTGTGACTTGTGGCATATTTTATTTTTTAAAATTGGCAATAAAAATTTGAAAATAAAGATTTATTTGAAAATAAATACCTCCTATTGAATTTGAGTGGACTAATAACTATGTGAATTCTAAAACTATGTCATGAAAGTGACAGGCTGCTTTCTGGTTATTCTGCGATCCTCCTTCCTGACATTCAATTGACATAGGGAAGCCAGGCACAGGTTCATGACCCATAGCACTAACTGTGCTCCCAATGGCAGCCATTGGGAATCCATTCCAATTCACACAACATCATGAATGTCAGGCAGGAGGCCTCATTTGAGCTATGCCAAAATAGAACAAATAAAAGATTATTGCATTAAGCTATTAATTTTTACCAGCTTGTGAATTTATTTATTATAAATAATTATTAGATGTCATTTCTCTCATAATGACACCAATCACTTGGAAAATTTTCTTATTTATTCATTATTTATTATTATTTATAATTTATCATGAATAATTATTAGATGTCATTTAAATGACATAAGAAGCTTTGTGAATGTACTAATGACTTAACAGCATCACTAGCCATTGAACACTTTCATATGCATTGCAAAATCAAGGAAGCTCACACTCCATCCAAGAGTGCTAATGTGTCACCAGCAATGTTCTTCCTTCCATGTTAGAAGTAAATAATTTACTTGTATTAATCTTTGACTGTTTATATTGGTAAACTTTTGCCTAGTACATAAATTCAGAAGTGTAACAACTGAGCAAAGATAATTATTATACATAGATTGCTTAACAGTGGACACAACATTGAGTTGGGTTCTTGGTCACATTAGAAAGCAAGTTAAGTTTCAGTAAAATTTGTTAGGTGATTCTCTAGCAAAAACTATCCAAAAATTATGACAGATTAATGAAATTTATTTTTTAGTCATGCAGACACATAGCAGATCAGGAATGAACTCTTAGTGGTCAGTCAGGCATCTGATCAGAGGAAGTGCTATCTCGATATTTGCTTTCAGAATTATTACCGTATGGTAAATGAGACGTAGGAAATAATGTACTGGCTTCTAAAGTAATCTGCCATAAAATGGTAAAAGTCATTCCTGCTAACATTTCACTGGCCAAGTTAAGCCACGTGGCTATTTCTAAATTTAAAAAGGAATGAAGAATATAATTCTACAATGGTTTTCAGATTGAAAAAGAAAAAAAAAACCTTATAAATAGCCTAATGATTATAATGGGAGTAGGATATTTGAATAATTTTAAATGCTTTATTTGCTTGGTACTATCATGGAATCTCTATTTTAAAAAGTGATTTAAGATTTCATACTTTAGCATATTTTAGCTTCTGTGTCAACAATTGATATACTATATACTTTTATTCACTACCGTATTTTGGCATGCATAATGCATATTCTTTTGCCTAAATTTTATCTCAACTTATATAAACCATCAAAAATATACTTAAGTCCTCTGGTTTTGTCCCAAAAGATTTTTAAACCACCAGTTATTTTAACGTGAAGATTTTAATACAAGATTCTTTTTTATACAAAAGGATTCTCCTTTCTTTTAACCTTTTTAATCAAAAATATATCTTCATATCCATGACTTTCTTTTTATCTCTCTTTCTCTTACTTAGTCGTTTCTTCTTGTTTTCTTTTTTTCTACTTCTCTGTTTGAAAGGAGTTCTTGTCTTAGTTAACTCTTAAGAGCCCAAGAAAGAAAGCCTGTGGTGTTAAAGGACTTCGGTGTCTAACTTAACCATAAGATTTCTTTCAAACAGCGGGGGAGGGTAGTTGGGAAGTACCAAAAAGGAGAAGTAAAGGCTTAATCTCTCAGCAAAGAGAGGGGCTGTAAATTGCACAGGGAGTTTGTATTTTACTTTTCACCCAAACAATGGACTTGGTGAGGGAAATGTGGTACCCCAAATTCAGGGAGAGTAGAGTAAATGGCACCTGTCTACTAAAAGTTCAATTTTCTTCTCCGTGGGGGAGAATTATTCTAGGCTTGGCCACACCAGTGTGACAAAGTTGAACTTGTTTTGAAGTTAGGGTCTGTCCATCAGCCTGAAGTGTCCCAAATAGTCTTTGGGTGTGGGAAGAGCCAGCTCAAGAGGCTCCACCGGCTCTGGAACATGAGTATGATTCCCTGTCTCGCCGAGAGGATAATCTCACTTCCGGTGTTCCTCCTGGTAGTGAGGGCATGAGCTCAGTGGACACTGCCTCCTAGGTTGTCTCTTATGCCACAGACCCAGAGTCAAAATAGAGTTAGGTTTCAGTTTCCGGAGAACCTGGTTTCTTTTTGTCTGAGCCTCCAGAGTAAATCTCTCTCTGAATCATTTCTCTCTTAATGACACCAATCATTTGGAAAGCTTTCTTCTGTTCTTGGGGACTGCTGCCAGCCCTGTTTCCTCTCCCTCTCTCATTTTTATCTCTGTTACCAAAGACTTAAAGTTCTATTTGAGGCATCTGGGACCCTTTTGAGACTTTTGAAGTTTATGTCAAATATCAGGACCAACTGGGAGATTGCCAGGGCTCTGCCCCAGGGGCAGGACACTGTGGTTCTCAACCTTCCTAATGCTGTGACGCTTTAATACAGTTTCTCATGTTGTGGTGACCCCCAACCATAAAATTATTTTCATGGCTACTTCATAACTGTAAAATTTTGCTGTTATAAATCATAATGTAAATATCTGATATGCAGCATGTATTTAGGCAACTCCTGTGAAAGGGTCATTTTGACCCCCAAAGGTGTCGTGACCCACAGGTTGAGAACTGCTCCTTTAAGACCTGTGGAACTGGTAGTGATCTACTGGCAAAAATCAAATTAAAAGCTGTGAGAGATAAAGAGACAGAACACACAAAATAGAGTTTTAGAAGGTGGGCACAGGGTCCACTGCTAGCTTGTGGGGCTTCAGCAAGTGGCCCAGAGTGTTTATTCCACTCAGCTTTTATTGAAGGCTATTTTCTCATTTAGCTAAAAGGGGAAGCTGAGGAAGGGAGTAAAGACGTCAGCAATTTCTCTGAGTAAGTGTAATTATTCTTATTCTGTCTATAATCATTAACTTTAAGGATCCTGATAGCCCTGAGAAATCTGAAACCTGAGCCTTGTGTGGGGGCAGCCTCCTGTTTGTGATCACACACACAGATCCTTTGGGGGAGATTAGACACCTCTAAGTTTCTCGTGGAGCAGACATGGTAGCATCAGTTCTCCTCTGAAGAATTGGTGGAAAAGAGGAATTTTCCCCTTATCTCCACCCCAAAGCATTTCCCTCTGTGGTTAGGACACAGCCCTCCTGCCCACATCTCAGGGCTCTCGCCTTTCCCTTGGTCTCTGCCCTGGCCATGATACAAATCCCCACAATGGATATTTGCTTCTGGCAAGTTGTTGACTGTTGACTGGGCAGAGGTCAGCCTGGTTAATGTTCCTTCCCAGGCTTTGCATGCAGCTTCTGCTACGGCCATGTTCTTCAGAGTGCTCACAGACCCAGCACGGGTGTTTGTAAGCTATATCCCTTTTAGGCCAGGCTTCCAGTAAAAGCAGAAACTGCACAGACAAGTGATTCATTAATTTAAAAGTAAGCTAGATAAATTGTTCTTATTCCATGTTACTCAACTTATTTGTCTGTTTCGCCTTTTCTGGAGGTGTTTTCCCTTGCCAAGAATGGGGTCTTCGGTCCATATTTTTCCTGCAGAGATGAAGGGCACTGTCAGGATGGATTGTCCCTCCCTAGTGTCAGGATCTAAATTAGCAAAGAGTAGAATGGTTTCAAGTAGTCATGTAAGAAAAATGGCGGGGTGGTGTTTTGGGGCTCTGAGTGATTTATGATGTCCTCTGACCTATGACCTCCCAGAGAGGGAGTTGGTGTACAGGCATAAGTGAATTTGGCTAGCCTAGGCCAGTGCAGCTAGTCAAGAGGGTGGAGAAAGAAAGGAAGAGGAAAGAGGGGGAACAAGGAGAGAAATGTCTTCTGAAAACTGAAGACAGTGAGAGAGATGTGGGAGTAAGTAGTGACATGTGGCAGGCAGATTGAGGATCAGGATGCTTCCTTACCTTATTGGGAAATGTATATAAATTTTTTCATTAAACAAGAGTTTCTCAGAGTTTGGCACCAAAATGTCAGGTGTGGAGACCAGATGTAAGGTTTGTGTTTCTGATTTTTGATTTTCCTGAAGAATGGTTACTGGTATTGAGCCAATGGAACCAATGAGAAGACCAAGCAGATAAAAACAGGCCAAGTACCAGGCTTTATTAAGTAAGCACAGTACACTGTGGAGAAGGAGCCGGTCTGTAGCTGCAAGTGGAGAAGACCTTGAGTTTAACAAGATTTTTCCCCTTTATGCTGATTCCCTAATTCCATGTTGAGCTGGGGCAGAATATTCAAGGTTTTTCTTAGAATGGGGTGAACTTCTGGAATAGCAAGTCCTCTCCTACTCTATCCTTGTAAGGCAATTTATGGTGGTTGCCGTGGTATTTATAAACTGTGGTGGCACTGATGGGTGTGATTTTTGCTAGGTTAATGAGGGTAGGTCACTTGAGGAGACTGTCACCTTGTATGGATGCTTTAGAGTCCCCGTTTTGTGGTTTTGGCCATATTTGCACTTAATGTCCTTTCTGACTCGTTCCGGTTCATCAGTCTTTCAAGATCTTCTACAGACTAACCACATGTTCAGTCCTTGGGAACGCCCCTACACAAGGAATCGGCTCCTCCTCGTTCTTACCCCTACCTAACATAGCCCATCAACTTTTAAACAACCTGGGAGTATGAAATTAGAGACATTTCTATGACATATGTATGTTGTTCAAAAAAAATCTCGCTTTCTGCAATATTAAAACAACTTATTGAAAAAATAAGTTTAGAAGTTGTCTACTCAAAAATCTATGTAATTTTGTTACTAGAACCCTTACAATAATTTTCCAGATATTATTAAAATATATGGTGCCTTTATGTTTTTTACTATTTGTGTAACAAATACAATAATCTTCAAATTCTTATATTATGCATAGCTATATATATGCTGTTATTTCATATGTAATACATATATTTCTCCTAATTCTCATCTTAATAATGATATATTATTAAATGAATAAAAGGAAACAGTAAAAATTCATTTATCTATGATAATATACACATAATTTTTATAGTTTTGTTTTTAGCAAAACTGATTTATGCAATTGGATTTAAACTCATATATTGTAAATTAGTCATGTATTATTTCTTTATACTTGAAACTGTGCCACAATGTACATTCTTGTATATAAATACTTTCATGTGGAGTGTAGATTTTAATAAAGTCAGGACATACCTTGAATTTTGTCTCTGCTGAAGTCCACTTTCCCTTTGATCTTTCCTACCACGTAACGATTCCGGAAAAAGGCCCTAGCCAGAACCTGGGTCCATTCTTTTATACTTTCTGGTCTGAACGACCATGAGCTAAATAATCTTTTTTTACATATAAATTACTCAGCTTTAGATATTCTATTACACTAAATGGACTAACATAGCCACTATCCATCTCCTTAACACTTTTCATTAATGTTTTTCAAACTCAAACTTTTACCCATTAAGCAATAACTTCTCATTCTCTGCCCACTGGCTTTTGGAAACCACCGTTCTACTTTCTGTTTCTATAATACTCTGAGTATCTCATATAAGTGGATTTATACAGTATTTGTCTTTTTGGGATTGCCATAGCATATAGTTGAGACATGTTTTCTTAAATCTCATTTTTCAACCAAAAATTGGCAGTTTTTTCTTTTAGCAGATTGAAAATACTGATCCACTGCATCTGACCTCCAAAGTTTTTGATAAGGAAAATGCTGACAATATTTTTTATAGTTCCTTGTAAGTGAAGATTCACTTATTTTTTTCTTACATTCAAATTTCTCTTTGTCTTTTGAAAGTTTGCTTATAATGTGTCTTGGTGTTATCAAATTTGGGGAGTTTTAAGATTTTTTTTTTTTTAATATTCTCTCTGACTCTCCCTCTGTCTTCTGTTGGGACTCACACAATGCATATGCTGGCCCACTGGATGGGACATGACAGATTCCTTAGGTTCTATTCACTTTAATCTTTGTCTCAGGCATTTCTTAGACTCAATAATTTTCATTGTTTTCTTGAGTCTGAGGTTTTTTCTTCTGCCTGCTCAACTCTGCCTTTGAATCCCTCTAGTTAATCTATCATTTTAGTTATTGTATTTTTTGTCTCCAGAATTTCTTTGTAATTTCTTTTTAGTTCTATGTTTTTGTTAATATTTCAATTTTGTTCATACATCATTTTCTTGACTTTCATTATAGCTGCCGTTAGCTATTTTAGCATTTTTAAAGAAACTTATTTTAAAGTCTTATCCAGTAGACCTTCAGTCAGTTCTTTGTCAAGAACAGTTTCTGTCGATTATTTTTTTCCTTTGGCTGGGACATACTGTTACAGGAATTTCTTTCTGCAATAGGTCTTTGGTCTCAGAGAGTCAAAGAATAGACCCAGGGACCACAGAGATCAGTGATAAGAAAGAATTTATTACACAGGACAAAATTAAAAGAAGGAAAGGCACCAGAGCCTCTGGCAGCAGGGGAGACCCAAGCAGGAAAACCTGTGTGAGTCTTTAGTCTAGGAACTTTATGCTTTTTTGGGGAATTGCACTTGGCCAGGACTTGACATGTTCATTAGTAACTGAATGAGGGAATATTGATTAGCAACCAAATGAGGAGTAACAAGTGAATGTAATTGCCTTAGCTCCAGGAAAAAGCAACAAGGAGTACACTCCATAGATGGGCTTAGCGTCCATGAATCTTGGAAAACTGCTTTTCTCCTGTATTCAGAGAGTGCAGTCTGCAGAGAAAAATCTATTCGTTTAGGCTTGGAAAATGGGGGCCTTTAGTTCAGTCTTGAGTGGGGGAACACTGTGTCAATACTTGCAAGTTTTCTTATATGCATGATTTCCTTGTTTTCTTTTCTTTGTTGTTTGTTTTTTGAGACAGAGTCTCACTTTGTCACCCTTGATAGAGTGCCAGTGTCATCACAGCTCACAGCAACCTAAAACTCTTGGGCTTAAGCAATTCTCTTGCCTCAGCCTCCCAAATAGCTGAGACCACAGGTGCCTGCCCCAATGCCTGGCTATTTTTTTGTTGTGGTTGTCATTGTTGTTGGGCAGTCCTGGGCTGTTTTTGAACCTACCAGCTTTGGTGTATGTGGCTGGTGCCCTAACCTCTGAGTTACAGGGACCAAGTCACTCCTTGTGTTTTTTTGTTGAAAAATAGACAAGGGCGGCACCTGTAGCTCAAAGGAGTAGGGTGCTGGCCCCATATGCTGGAAGTGGTGGGTTCAAACTCAGCCCCAGCCATAAATTGCAAAAAAAAAAAAAAAAAATTAGAAAAAGAAAAATAGACACTTGACTCTAATAATGTAGTAACTCTGAAAATCAGATTACTCTCTTCTGAGTTAGCTATTTTTTGTTATTGTTTTGGGAAGGGGATTGCTTTGCTATAGGCTTTCTCTGTGCCAAGGATTAGACTGAGGCATAAACTTACAGTCTTTTCAGGTCTTTTCTGAGCTTGTACCTTTCCCTAGACATTTGTAGGCACTTTCTAATTTTCCCTGTATATGCAGTTGATTTGTAATGTCCTAGTCTTTAATTTGTTTAGCTCCCAAAAGGGGAGAAAATTGAAGAGAGAAAGGGGGAATCAGCCTTTGTAATCCTAGAAATCACTTGAGCTGGAATTGGAGTGGCTTCAGCAATGATGGCCCCCCCACCTCTTTGTCTGCACCTTTTTGCAGCAACAGAGAAAACACTCCTGATACTTGGAGGAAAGAGTCCTTCTTTCCCATCTTTGCTTCCACAAGCTGCTGACAAGCTTCTCTGAGAACACGTGCATAACTGCTTGGCACTAGACTGGGATTGCAGAATGGGTAGCTGCTAATGTGAAATTGACTGAAATTAATGGCAATTTATCATCCATGTTTTTCCCCATAAAGCTGAAATTCTTCAGTAGACCTCAGAGTTTCAAAATAGTAACATCAGATAAAGTCTGCTAGTATGATTGTTGTCTGGCTGGGAAAAGTGATTTCGAGTATTTTCTATTTTGCCATCTTTGCAGAATCCTGTCTTTGGTGCCTGGTGCACATTTTATAATGTGTCTTAATGAGTATCTTTTAGTTTATCCTACTTAGAGTTATTAGAGCCTATTATATTGTAGATTTATATTTTTTTTTTGTCAAATTTGGGACATTTTTTCAAATATTCTGTTTTCTACTTTCTCTTTCTCCTGTCCTTCTGGGATTCCATTTTTTTTTTTGTTTTTTGTTTTTTTGTTTTTTTGGTCTCTTGATGATATAACATAGGTCCTTAGGGCTTTGTCTACTTTCCTTCATTTTCTTTTCTTTCTACTCATCAGACTACATAATTTTAATTGTTCTATCTTCAAGTTCACTAATTATTTCTTCCACATTCTCAAAATCTGCTATTGAACATCTCTAGTAAATTTTTCATTTTAGTTATCTAATTTTCAGCTTTGGAATTTCTTTCTATTTCCATTTTAGACTATTGTGATAACATATACATTACATAAAATTTGCTATTTTCGCCAAAGTATATGATTCACTAACATAAATGCATTCATAATGATGTGCCATTGTCACCTCTCCCTATTTCCAGAATATAACTTATCATTTCAGAAATACTATACCCATTAAACAATAACTTACCATTCCTCTTTCTCCCCAGGTCCTGCTAATGTCTATTCTACTTTCTTCTTCTATGAATTTTCCTATTCCATGTACCTCCTACAAGTGGAACCATACATGTGCTCCTTATTGTCTGCCTATTCACTTAGCATAATGTTTTCCACGTTGTAGCATGTATCAGAATTTAATTCCTTTTAAAAAATGGATGAATAATATTTCATTATATGCATATCATATTTTGCTTATCCATTTTTCTAGTGACCAAGATTAGGGTTGATTTCACTTTTGGTTTTGTGAATAATGTTGCTATAGAAATTTGTAAACAAGTATCTTGAGTCAATTATTTTGGATACATACTTAGAAAAACAATTATCTGGTGGCACGTGCGGCTCAGTGAGTATGGAGCTGGCCCCATATACTGAGGGTGACAGGTTTGAACCTGGCCCTGGCCAAACTGCAACAAAAAGTAGCTGGGCGTTGTGGTGGGCGCCTGCAGTCCCAGCTACTCGGGAGGCTGAGGCAAGAGAATTGCCTAAGCCCAAGAGCCGGAGGTTGCTGTGAACTGTGATGCCACGGCATTCTACCGAGGACAACAGAGTGAGACGCTGTCTCTAAAAAAAAAAAAAAGAAAAAGAAAGAAAGAAAAACAATTATCAAATCAGGTAGTAATTATATGTTAATTTTTTTTAGGAAATACCTAACTTTTTGACAGTGGATGTTAACTTTTTTAATAAATCTTGTCTTTGTATTAATGTTTATACTTTGTTTATACATTTCCCCCTGAGTTTCTTTAGTTTTTCTATTTTCCATTAGCATTTCATTTATATTTAGAACAGTTGTTCTATAGTCTTTGTATAATTAGTCCAAAGTATAAACTTGCTATGGAATGGCTTCTAGCTATTTATTTTGTATCTCTAAATGGGCCTGGTTTTAGGTTCTTTGTGGTTTTGGGGTGTTAAAAAAACAAACATAAGAATATTATGTGATGATTCTGAAACTACATCTTCTCCTTTCCTGGAGGGTCATGTTGGGTTTTTATTGTTGAAGGCTAAAGTTGTTCAACTGTTTAGCAAAGCTTCCACACTATTTTTTAAAAGATTCTGTTCCTTATTTTGTGTGATCACTTTAGTTTGCAGTCCTGGTGTTCAATTAGAGGGTTTTTCATTTTTTTATTTGTTTTGTTTTTTCAGATTAATTTGAGGGTACAAATAATTAGGTTACATTATTTTCATTTGTTCAGTTAGAGTTTTGACAGAGATAGCCTTCAATATCAAGATTTAAAATGCAAAGTAAGGCAAAAACAAAACAAAGAAGGAAACTAACTAAAACTACATCACTCGGTCTGTGTTGATAGTGTTACCAGAATTTCTTTCTTCGGTAGGTCCTTGGTCTCAGAGATTCAAAGAATGAAACCATGTACCACAGATCAGTGGCAAGATAGGATTTTATTAGACAGAAAAGAATATGAGAGGAGTAAAAAAGCACCAGAGCTTCTGGCAAAGGGGAACACCCAAGGTGGAAGTCTCTTTGACATGGGACCTTTGTCTAGAGCAGCAGTTCTCAATCTGTGGGTCCCAACCCCTTTGTAACAATGAAAATACAGTGCAGCATTAGGAAGTTTGAGAACCACTGGTCTAGGGGGTCTATATTACATGTTGGCCAGGAGTTGGTAGGTGGAAAAATAAAGTTTCAAAGTTAATGAGGGCATTAACAAATGAATGTAATCTCTCTGCTTAGGGCAAGATTATTAGATCTTTGCAGTTTTTGTCTCAGAGAAGGGATTAGGGTGTGTGCTACTTACTCAAGGTGGCACCACTCAAAATATTTCAGGCTGCTTTGTTCATGACCTTGCTAGAGCTCTGTGGGTGTGGCCTGGAGAGGGCAGCCTGTTTGTGTCTAGAGATGGGGGTCTGATTTCTGGTTCCCTGTCCAGCCCTGAGTTGGGGAATCCTGTATCAATAGGATCTATGCCAGAGCTCTCCTTAAATTCTTATTTAAGCTTGTAGTGAGCCAAAGGATCAACCTGAGGTGAAATCTTAGAGTACTTCAATTATTTTGAAGGTAAGTCTTCCCCTGGGCATGTGCATGGCATTATATGTTCTTCCACATAGATTTTAAGCATTCTAAATGCTTTGGCATTTGTTTTATGTTTATATCATAATCTTTTGCTTCAGGAATCTGCAGGCTGTTATTTAGCTTTCAGTGTTTTAATGCCCACAGCTTTTCAAGTCTGATTTCCCAGTTAGGCAAAATGGAGACATGTGCCTTGTGTTGGTAGTTCATGTAGTCCCTGGACAGTTTAGAACAGACCCAATAATTTTGCTGTTCTACTCTCTTGAAAAAGCCCCATACTGTGAATATAGACTCCTCTTTCTTCAAGACTACTGCTGTGCTGAGAAGAGGGCTGGGAAAGGGCAAGAAAAAGTACGACCAATCTTTCCAGTAATTTTCAGTTAACCTTTTCTTGATGCAATGTTTGATTAGTTGCTATAAACCTTTGACTGTTTTCATGAATTCTGGAAAAGTTGCTTTTGACAATTTTTGCTTACTTGGCAATGTTTCTGTGGGAGGATAAAAGCTTAGAGTTTCCTACTTCATTTTGCTACAGTGAAACTGGGATTTTGTTTGTTTGCCTTACACAAAAGACTACCATGTGTTCTGATATTGCATCTGATCCACTTTGATTGACTATTCCCAAAGTAAGAAAGAATTTTTTTTGTTTGTTTGTTTTGAGATAGAATTTCACTCAGTCACCCTGGTCAGATTACCGTGCATCATACCTCAAGGGAACCTCAAACTCTTGGGTTTAAGCTATCCTCTTGCCTCAGCCTCCCAAGTGGCTGGGAGTACAGGTGCCTACCACAATGCCTGGCTAGCTTATTTATTTATTTATTTATTTATTTATTTATTTATTTATTTATTTATTTTGGTAGCGATGTGGTCTTACACTTGCTCAGGCTGGTCTTGAACTCCTGAGCTGAAGGGATCCACCCACCTCAGGATCCCAAAGTGCTAGGATTACAGGCATGAGCCCCCACATCTGGCCCAAGAATTTTTAAGAAAAAATTTACGTCCATATAAATCTTGCTTAACCTCTTCTCTTTCTAACTCAAGGTATATTTTAACATCATGGTTGTGTGCCTTTTCAACTGTGTATTCAATAACCAAATCACTGAAGAGATCAACCTTTGAATTTTATAAACGAAGGTTGCAATGGAGTTTGAACCTTTACGAATAAAAGTCAATAATTTTAGGCAATAATTTGTACCATTTATATCATAAGAAACTTCTTCGTAGGTTCAAAATTATCACAGTTTGGAGGTCAGCACAGAATAAATCTGTCCTGTCACCTGGCTTTTACCAATCTAAGCATGCTTTTCACATTTTTTAATTGGTGAAAAAAATGAAAAGAATAACAAAATGTTGTTATGCATGAAAATTAAATAAAATTTTAATTTTAGTGTCTATAAATGTGATTTTACTGGATGACATTCACATTCATTTGTTTATCTGCTGTCTACAGGTTTATTTGTGCTACAACAGCATGATGGAGTAGTTTTGACAAAGATCCTAGTCCCTACAAACCTAAAATGGTTACTATTTAGCTTTTCACATAAAAAATTTTTCTACCCGTTTCAGTACAACATTAAAAGAATCAATAACCAAAGAAGTAATTTCAATACAAATTTAGAAAGCTCTCTTCTTTAGCATTCGTTTTAAGTAAGAAGACTAATGCCACTTCTAGAAATTTCAGCTACTACTTATTTGATGAGATAATAAGCACTTTTTGCCAATTAAATCTTTGATACTTTCAGCATATTCACTCCAGCGTAGAGTATTTCTAACTAGTTTAGTTGAGAATAAGGACAATCTTTCATCTAACGCATCTTTTCTGAATGGTTGTTCCTGGGGCTTAAATTTATCAATAACATTAAATATTTCTTTCCAAAAATTTAAGAACTTCAGGGACTAATTCTGAACTTAATATTTACTCCTCTACATGAGTTGGAGAAAACATGAAACTTCTTCACCATTAAGAAACCTCTTATGTCAGAAGATACATTATTTTGCAGGATTATATCTTTAAATGTATATGAACCAGACTTCCTTAAACTTCCACAGTGAAATCTGCTATGTTGAAAAATACCTTAAAAGTATGTTTCCAGTGATTTGGCAAACATCTATAATGATACTTTCAGCAACACTCTCAACATAATGCACGCTGATATAAATTAGCTCTCCTGAAAATAATTCAGAATTACATCTCTAGCTATTTCTTAGCAACTATCTTTTTTAAAGGAGTTTACATCCACAGATTACACAATTTCATGTGATATTTGAGATTAACTAATTTTAAGAGATTGTTATAAACCATCAATTGAATAATTTCATTGCCATTTTTACAAATTGACTAAATAATCACTTCTTTTCCTTTAGAGCTCCCTGTCATGACTACACAGATAAATTCGTTAAAGGGAATTCATTTTTGTAAAAAATGTTTTTGTCAGATGTTTGTGCCTTAGCATTGGCTATTGGTAAGAAAATTTCACATAAAAGACACAGTCTCTACAAATTCCTAAGTCAGGTTTTGGGTGATGATATTTGACATTCTTTCCTGGCCATTTGGTCCGTCTTTTGGATCTTCTTATCAACATCCTTGGATGCCAGAGGCAAACATGCTGAAGTTAGAACAATATGACAAATAAGCAAGTTAAGATGATATTGAAAAATTTATTTTATCACTGAACTGTTAGTCATCTTGTTAAATTTTCTCCATTATTTTTTTTTTCACCAAAATACGAAATATTTATTTTCCCCACATCTTAGTCAGCAGTAAGTATCACTCTTTTCATACTTTTACAATTGGATGGCTGAAAACTAACAATGAGTTTTTTAAACTTTCCCTTTACAAGTTCTTTCAAGATTGGTTTAACAGACTCACACTGGATTAAAGATTCAAACTTAAGACATGAAACTATAAAAATACTAGAAGAAAGTGCAGGGAAAACTCTTGAAAGAATTGGCCTGGGCAAGTAATTTATGAGGAGGATCCCCCAGGCAATGGAAGCAGTATCAAAAATACACTACTGGGACCTGATGAAATTAAAAACTTCTGCACGGCCAAGAACACAGTAAGTATAGCAAGCAGACAGCCCTCAGAATGGGAGAAAATATTTGCAGGTTATGCCAGAATCCACAGAGAACTCAAACGTATTAGCAAGAAAAGAACAAGTGATCCCATCTCAAGGTGGGCAAAGGACTTGAAGAGAGACTTCTGTAAAGAAGACAGGTGCATGGCCTTCAGACACATGAAAAAATGCTCATCATCCTTAATCATCCAAGAAATGCAAATCAAAACTACCTTGAGATATCATCTAACTCCAGCAAGATTAGCCCACATAACAAAATCCCAAAACCAGAGATGTTGGTGTGGATGTGGAGAAAAGGGACACTTCTACATTGCTGGTGGGAATGCAAACTAATATGTTTCTTTTGGAAAGACATTTGGAGAATACTTAGAGATCTAAAAATAGACCTGCCATTTGATCCTATAATTCCTTTACTTGGTATATACCCTGAAGACCAAAAATCACATTATAACAAAGATATCTGTACCAGAATGTTTATTGCAGCCCAATTCATAATTGGTAAATCGTGGAAGAATCTCACATGGCCATTGATCCACGAATGGATTAATAAATTGTGGTACATGTACATCATGGAATATTATGTAGCCTTAAAGAAAGATGGAGACTTTACCTCTTTTATGTTTACATGGATGGAACTGGAACACATTCTTCTTAGCAAAGTATCTCAAGAATGGAAGAAAAAGTATGCAATGTACTCAGCCCTACTATGAAGTTAATTTATAGCTTTCATATGAAGGCTATAACCCAATTATAGCACAAGAATATGGGGAGAGGGGCAAAGGAGGGGGCAAAGAGGGAGGATGGGTGGAGAGACGGTAAATGGTGGGATCACACTTATGGTGCATCTTAGAAGGGAACAGGTTAAACTTAGTAAATGCAGAATACAGATGTTTTCATACAATAACCAAGAAAATCCCATGAAGGTTATGTCGAACAGTTGGATGAAAATATTTCAGATTGTATATGAAGCCAGCACATTGTACCCCATGATTGCACTAATGTACACAGCTATGATTTAATAAAAAACAACAAAAATCTTACCACAAGA
>CAUYRH010183220.1:0-16376 GCA_963574655.1 Perodicticus potto
GGTTTTTAGAAATTAACCTTTTGTCTTTGGCAAATGTTTTCTTTTTTCAATTAAGAAACTAACAAATAATAACTACATATTCAAGAGTACACAGTGATGTTTTATTTTTTTTTTTTATTGAATCATAGCTGTGTACAATAATTCAATCATGGGGTACAGTGTACAGGCTTCAGATACAATCAGAGATATTTTCATCAACCTAATTGCGATAATATTCAAGAGACTTTCTCATTACTTTGTGAGAACAATTTTGATCCGTATTTAGAAGTTTTTTTATTGTTGGGGATTCATTGAGGGTACAAAGAACCCGGTTACATTGATTGCATTTGTTAGGTAAAGTCCCTCTTATAATTATGTCCCACCCTCAAAAGGTGTTACCTTTTAACATATAGCCCACTTTCCCTTTTTAATACCCCCTTCCACACCTCTCTTTTTGCACTGATCCTGGCCCAATCAGCATGTCACCTCATCCTACCAAGGCCACTTCGCTGTTGTCCTAAATGGTCACCTTCCTTCCACTCTTTTTTTTCACAATTCAGTTTCCACAGAGCAGCCAGAGTAAACTAAAGTGCAATTCAGATTTTATTACCAATCTATTCAGTTTTTTTTAATCTCTCCCCAATGTATTTCAAAGAAAATCTATTCCACATAGCACCACATTCAAACCCTTCCCATTCTGGCTAACTTCCCTTCCTTGCCAGCCCTTCACCAGCTCTACATTCTAGCTCTGCTGAGTCTCCAGCAGCTTCCTTGTGTTCCATACTCATCTTCACATCTAGGTCTTTTCCTGTGCTTTCTTCTTCTGCCCCTAGTGCCCTCACTCCCTGGATAAGTCCTAATGTACGTACACGTGAGGTTTAGAGGACATCTCTTCTTAGCCTTCCTTGCTTCCCCCAAGGCTGTATTTTGGCTGAAATTCCTCTCGTCTAGATCATAGCACGTACCACACCATTTAGCAACTTCCACCTTCTTTTCCAGTCTCCACAACCAGACAAGGAACTAACTCCCTATAACTCAGACCATGTGTTTGTTAAAGCTTTTTCATGGAAAAAAGAGACATGGGGTTCCAGGAGTGATTAGGCATTTGTTACGAGAAGGCAGCACCAGGTGCACTTAAGAAGCCCTTGTGCAATTAATACACGGGTGAACTTACACGTCCCTTTAAAAATTTACAATATGGCAGGATGGCAGAATACATTTCACAATCCTGTTGTAGAAACAAGGCAAACTAGCATAGAACAATTAGGAAAAGATGAAGTCTCTATGACATAGAACATGAGCTAAAGTGTTCTATCTTAAACAAATGCATCACATCTCACGAAGACAAACCAAGGTTAGAGACGTGTTAACTGGTTGCACCAGGGATCTCAATATTCACTTACTCCAGGATTGTCTTTCTTTACTTAAAACCAGAAGGGAATTCCTCCTTAGCACTTGGTTCATAGGATGGCTTCTGAGCAAGCTGCGTACTGAAAGCAATGTCACTTCTAGGTATAACCAAGGCTTGATAAATACTTGCTAGATCAGTGACTTGCAGAATAGCTTTTCTGCCACTTATGGGATGAGTTTGATTTCCTTAATCTGGGTATTGATTTTCTTTTTCTGATCATATTCTACTTTCAATACCATTTGTGATTATTCAAACCATAGGCACATTTTTTTCAGATTGATAAGATGGTACAAATGGTTACATTTTATTATTTCCATTCTTTTTTTTATTAAATCATAATTGTGTACATTAGTGCAGTCATGGGGCACAATGTGCTGACTTCATATACAATCCAAAATATTTTCATCAAACTGTTTAACATAGCCTTCATGGCCTTTTAATCACTATATGAAGACATTTGTATTCTGCATTTAGTAAGTTTCACCTGTACCCTTCTAAGATGCACCGTAGGTGTGGCCCCACCAATTACCCTCCCTCCACCCCAACCTCCCCCCTCCCCTCCCTTGCTCCTTTCCCAATATTCTTGTGCTATAGTTGGGTTATAGCCTTCATATGAAACCTGTAAATTAGCTTCATAGTAGGGCTGAGTATATTGGATATGTTTTCTTCCATTCTTGAGATACTTTGCTAAGAATAATATGTTCCAGCTCGATCCATGTTGCTTTAACGTTTAAAGGCATGAGATTGAATGTTTTCATCTACGATCACATACCAGGGTAGAGTAGGGTATCCACTCCCATTATTCCTTTTCAATTTGTTCAGGAGAGCCCTATCAAGTTCAATAACACAAGAAAAGGAAGTAAAATGTTTATAGATCAAAAATAAAGAAATAAAACTGTCCTTACTTGCAAATGACTCAATTGTCTATGTAGCAAATCTCAAATAATCTATAAAAAATCCTAGGACAAATAAATGAGTTTAACAAGGTCATAGGGTACAAGATAAATACCCACAGCCAATCATATTTTAATATACTAGCAATAACAATTGAAAGATAAAATGTAAAACTCAATGACAGCTCAACAATAATTGTGTATGCATCCAACAAAACAACCATAAGATCTGTATGTTGAAAATTATATACAATGCTGAGTTAAAAAAAAGAAGACCTATATAAAAGGACAAAAATATCATGCTCCTAGATCAGAAGACTTGATATAATAAACGAATCAAACTGATCTTTAGGATTAATGCAATTTCTAGCAAAATCCCATTAGTTTTCCTTGATCTTCCTTGACTTTAGCACTGAAAGTGTCACTTTCTAGGAAGCCCCTCTGTGGAGAGTTAAAGTATATTTTTAGCTATGAGTGAAGGGTATTGGGGGAAAGAAAGTACAACCTCCCCTACGGCAGCCCCCAAACAGGGGCCAGATGCATTTTAGTGCCAAATAGAGATACCATGTATTATCAGTAGTTCATAATTACTGTCCCTGTTTTTTGTCTTTTACCCCAAACGTTGATGTGGGCAATCATGACTTTCAGTTACAGTAATGGCTTACCTATTGCATCACATCAACTCATGTGACTTAAATCAGCAAGTGAAGCATGCTGTAATCAGCAGAATTTGTGTATATCTGAGATTACTTGTGGATTAACTGTTCTGCTTTGAGCCAATCTAATTATATATCAGTTTTTAACTTTAAGACTGTTATGACCATGTTTTCTAAGAACTTAGAGAGTGAAAACTTGAACAACAATTATAAGAACTCAGCCAGAATAGCCAAGAAGATTGTGTTATTTTATTGGCATATAAAGGCATGTAATGGAATAATAGAACTGGATTACAAAGGTAAATAAACAAAACAAAGACCTTTTCATGATACGCAGAAAAATAATTTGGTATTGGGCATTGTGAAGAAAGCAACATAATCTGCATTATTTTGCTTGGGCTGTCACAACAAAATACCATATACTGTGTGGCTTAAGCAGCAGAAATCTATTTCTTCTTTTTTATTAACTCATAGCTGTGTACATTAATGCATTTATGGGGTACAGTGTGCTGGTGTTATATACAACTTGAAATACAACAAACTGGTTAACAAATTCTTCACTGCACTTTCTTTATTGTGTTAAGACATTTATATTCTACACATTAATACATTTGACAAGTAACCTTGCAAAATGCACCATACGTTCCACAGAATAGCCTCCCTCCACCCATCCTCCCCCCTCCCCTCCCCACCCCTTCATCTTGGGCTGTAGTTGAGTTATAGCTTTCATATAAAAGTGTGGGTGATTATATATTTGTTTCATAGTAGAGCTAAGTACATTGGATACTTTTTCTTTCATTCTTGAGATACTTTACTAAGAAGAGTATATTACAGCTCAATCCATGTAAACATAAAAGTGGTAACGCCTCCATCTTTTTAAGGCTGCCTAAATTCCATGGTATATATATACCACAATTTACTAATCCATTCGTGGGTCAATGGGCACTTGGGCTTCTTCCATGACTTGGCAATTATGAATTGGGCTGCAATAAACTTTCTGGTGCAAATATCTTTGTTATAAAGTGATTTTTGGTCTTCTGGATATATACCTAGTAGAGGAATTGCAGGATCGAATGGCAGGTCTATTTTTAGATCCCGAAGTGATCTCCAAACTTCTTTCCAAAAGGAGCATATTAGTTTGTTTTCCCACCCCAATGCAGAAGTGTTCCCTTTTCTCCACATCCACACCAACATCTATAGTTTTGGGATTTTGTGATATGGGCTACTCTTACTGGAGTTAGATGACATCTCAAAGTGGTTTTGATTTGCATTTCTCTGATGATTAAGGATGATGAGCATTTTTTCATGTGTCTGTAAGCTGTGTGCCTGTGTTCTTCAGAGAAGTTTCTATTCAAATCTCTTGCCCATAATGAAATGGGATCACTTGTTCTTTTCTTGCTAATACGTTTGAGTTCTCTGTGGATTCTGATTATCAAACCTTTGTCAGAGACATAACCTGCAAATATCCTCTCCCATTCTGAGGGTTGTCTACATGCTTTACTTACTGTGTTGTTGGCTGTGCAGAAGCTTTTTAGTTTGATCAGGTCCCAGTAAGGTACTTTTGGTGTTGCTTCAACTGCCCGGGGGGTCCTCCTCATAAAGTTTTTTCCCAAGCCAATTCCTTCAAGAGTTTTCCCTGCACTCTCTTCAAGTATTTTATAGTTTCATGTCTTAAGTTTAAGTCTTTTATCCAGTGAGGGTCAATTTTTGTTAATGGTGTAAGGTTTGGGTCCATTTTCAGTCTTCTACAGGTCGCCAGCCAGTTCACCGAGAACCATTTGTTCAATAGGGAGTGTTCCCCTCACTAAATGTTTTTGATAGGCTTATCAAAGATCAAATGACGATAAGTAGCTGGGTCCATCTCTTGGTTCTCTATTCTGTTCCATGTATCTACCTCTCTGTTTTTGTGCCAGTACCATGCTGTTTTGATCACTATCGATTTATAGTATAGTCTGAGCTCTGGTAGTGTGATTCCTCTTGATTTGTTTTTATTTCTGAGTCATGTCTTTGCTATTTGAGGTTTGTTCTGATTCCATATAAAATCTATTTCTTCACAGTCCTGGAGGTTGGAAGTCCTACATCAAGGTGTCAGCTGCCTTGGCTCCTGGTTAGGGATCTGTCTCTCCCGGGTCTTCCTCACATGCAGTTGGCGGTCTTCTCCTTGTGATATCACATTGTCTTCCCTTTGTATGGAGACTAAATCTCCGTATTTGGAGCTCAGTATGCACTTCTAAATGGATCAAAAGGAATTTTCTCTCTCTTTTTTAGTCTTCTAAAAAGACACCAATGTTCAGTTGAAAGTAGCAGCCACTGAATTAGCTTGATTATGTATACAAACAAACATATGCCATCATATCATTTTCTTGATTGTTCTCTGAAACTGAGTAAAGTTACATTCTCTCACAAGTTTCCACTAAAATGTCCTTTGGGCAAACCAAATAAGAATTTTGATAATAGATGCATTGATCTTTTATGGTGCAGGGCTGATTCTGTCTGATTTTACCATCAATCGTATTTCCTAGGGATGTATCAAATCACAATAAAAAATACACCCATCTCATAGGCATTTTTTTTTCCTCATAGGCATTTCAATTAGAGAAATGAAGCTTTGAATTATTCTCTTGGTTTCTAGGAAACTTTTAATTAAGCCACAGAAAATATAAAACAAAATGTTATCAATGTCTCTTCCAAATCCTAATAAGATTTAGCTCATCAATATGCATATTTGGCAGACAATGCTAATGTAAATGTGGCAATTTTGTTCAGTTTTTGAAATTTTTTTTTCTTTTTATTGTTGGGGATTCATCGAGGATACAAAGAACCAAGTTATATTGATTGCATTTGTTAGGTAAAGTCCCTCTATAATTGTGTCCCATTCCCAAGAGGTGAAATTTTTCTCAAAGAAAATTAAAATATATCACCTGCTAAGTGACTTCCATACCTTTCAAACAGCACTGCTAAAAGGGTGGTATAGTACTTCTTGTTTTTATGATTTCATAATTAAAGGTTTTTAGTACTTTTTTAGGTTTCTGGAAAAATTCAGAAACACAGATGATAAGGCAGGATTTATAGAAATGGAAGGAGACAGCAGCCTTAAATATTTGCCCACATGAGGGCTCACAGTTTGCCAGCCATAGAAAAAATATCAAAATGTTGGTCTGCCACAGAACCATGTTTTCAAAATATGAGAGAAAAAGAATGTTCTTCTCTAATTTGAAAATACATTTAGCCTGGGATTAAAAAAAGAAAAAAGAGGCAAAAACAACAATAAAACATAAATTTGGGTGCTTTTTCCCAGAACACCTAATGATCTTTGAAGAGTTCAGAGGTAGCCTAGGAAATGAGCTGACTATATTTGAGTTACTTGATGTTTCATTTTAGCTACAACAAAAACTAACACTACAAATCAAAACAAAAAACCCTCATGTTTTTAGGAAAATGAGACTGTTTCAGAACTTAGAAAAAAAGTCATCAGAAAAAGCCAGCTAAGTTAAACAGGACTTTCTCAATTTATTTCTGAAAATTGTCATATTCATTATGTATTTTTTGAATTTCTGCGAAGTCTGTGGTTATCTCGTCTCTGTCATTTCTGATTGATGAAATTAGAGATTTTACTCTTTTATTTCTGGTTAGGTTAGCCAAAGGTCTATCTATTTTGTTAAGCTTTTCAAACCTGGCCCCAGTCAAACTGCAACAAAAAAATATGGGCGTTCTGACAGGCGCCTCTAGTCCCAGCTACTCGGGAGGCTGAGGCAAGAGAATCGCCTAGTCCCAGGAGTTGGAGGTTGCTGTGAGCTGTGATGCAAAAGCACTCTACTGAGGGTGTTAAAGAGAGACTCTGCCTCTAAAAAAAACAAAAAAAGAATTATAGGATCAGTAATGCAATAGACGGAACTGGTGATGATAAAATTTACTGGGATGAAGAAAGTGACTCTTAAGAAGACACTAGTAATGTAGAAATTGAAAAAAATATACTTCTGATATTGACAGTGATGAAGAGCTTTTGGCTTTGTATAATGCATAAATATTGTAAATTTGTTACCAGTACATAAAATTTCTTGTACTTTGTATCTGTTCTTATGTTTTGCAATTATTTGTTACCTAAGTTTCTTATACCATAGTATGTTAAAGGAAAAATACTAAAAATTCCTTTATAATGCAAAACTGAGTACCTAACATAAACAAACAAAAATGTGAATTAAAAAATTAAAAAACAAAAGGCTATGTTAAATAGTTCAATGAAAATATTTCAGATTGTATATGCAGTCTGCACATTGTGCCCTATGATTGCACCAATGTACACAATTATGATTTAATAAAAATTAAAAAAAAAAGAAAATTGTCATTCATATGGTAATTTTCAAATTCAGATTCTCTCCACACCTTGAAACCATTTTCCATGAGAAAGGAGGTTAATGTATGAGGACACTCAATGCATTTCGGGTATTTACAAATTGTAGACATTATCAATGTCAACAGTTTATATGATTAATTTATAGATGCAGAAGCCCTCACTGAGAAACAGCTCATCTACACAAACAAGGCTCTAGATACAAAGTATACGGATATATTTTGAAAGCTGGAAAATAACTTTCAACAAATCCAAAATTCTGCTGTTGTTGGTAAGGAAATCCTAAGTATTCCATGTTCAGACCCTCTTATCAAGAACATATTCAGCTTGACGCTGTTATGTTAGAATTAGACTTGATCAGAACAGAGCTACAAGTCCAAGTGGATTACACATTTTGCTGCCTGCTGTTTTATCTCTACATGAAAGACAAGAAAAATACCATGAAAGCTTCAGGAATTATAGAGAAATATTGAAAAATGAAAGAGAATTTAAAAAATTTCAGTGTACCATCACAAAAATAATTATGATGTTATTTTAAATTAAATATTGGAATATCGTATAATACTTTGGATTTACATCCTCTCTCTAAACTTCATATTCTTATGTGTTTTAAGAATAACCAAAGCCTAGAATACTTCAACATGCTATCGGTAGTTGAATCACTGTACCCAAAAGCATTCTAGGCAGTCTTTCGTTTATGAGTGAGATGAGCTCTGTCTGTTTGTTCTGAGTTGACTTTGTGCATGAGTTGTCTGCAATGGCCTCCATTTCTAAGTCCGAGGTGGATGTCAGCGAATGTGTGTAATTCGGATACTCATTGTAATAGTCCCTCCATTTGTATATGTGAGTTGTACATAGTCAAAGTTTCATAATTCAGGGATTCCTTATATAAAATATTGTTATATCATCTCATATATATTACTTATTAGTCCTACTATTACTAATTATGCTATTAACTAGACGTATTTTGTTTCAAAAAATTATTCACGAAACAAACATAAATGATACAAAATAATGTATAATTTCAGGTAAGCCTTTTTTTTTTTTTCCCCCCCAGAGACACCCTGACTAGAGTAATGTGGTGTCATGATAGGTCACAGAAACTTTAAACTCCTGTCTCAAGCAACCCTCTTGCTCAGCTCTTGGAGTATCTGGGACTACAGATGCTCGCCATGATGAATGTCTAATTTTTCTATTTTCAGTATAGATAAAGTCTCCTTACCCAGGCTGTTCCCAAACTCCTGGCCTGAAGCAATCTTGTAGGGGCCTCCTAAAGTGCTAGGATTACCAGTGTGAGCCACCATGACTGGCTTTATGCCTCTGTTTTATGCTATATTAAAGAAATAACACGTATGTGTATAATTATTTATTTACATATCACTTTATTATGATTAATTTTGTCTAGGTGGACTCTCTAAAACGTTAACCATCTTAGATAGGGACAAGTTGATATGAAAAACAAAGGAACTGGAATAGCTAAAACAGAAGGATAGACATGTAGCTCACATATAGAATATAGAACTCAGAAATAGACCCATACAAAGTGTAGCCAATTGATTCCTGACAAGGTTGCAAAACCAATTCCACGGATGGTTAGTCTTTTCAACAAATGATATTGGATCGATTAGACATCAGTATGCAAAAGCAAACTAACCAATTCTCAAAACCTCAATATAAAGCTCGCATCTTATACAAAAATTATCTCCCAATGGAATATACATCTATATGTAAGATGTAAAACTCTGAAATTAAAAAATCATGAGGAAATCTTCATGAGCTAGTGTTAGATGAAGAGTTCTTAAGACACCAAAGGCATGATCTACAAAAGAAAGAACTGATAAAATGGACCTCATCAGGACTAAAATGTATTTCTAAAAGACTCTGTTAAGGGAATAAATACACGAGCCACAGAAGGAGAGAATATATTTTCAAACCAGTACATAAGTCAAAAAAACAGTCCAAAAAAGGACTTGTGTTCAGAATATGTAAACAACCCTCTGAACTCGACATTAAGAAAACACACAATCCAATGATAAAATGGTCAAAGATTAAGCAGACACAGTTAACCAACTCAGATAGTGAGATCAAAAAGAACTAGATATTGTTATATATAGCAACTTGGATGGATCTGAAGGTTAGTATGTTAAGGGCAAAAAAAAAATCTAAAAAGTTATGAACTATACAATACCAACTCTATAATGTTCTAGAAATGACAAAATTAGAGCTGTGAATAAAAGATAGGTGGTTGCAGGGTTGGTGGGCAGGTATGACTGAAAAAAGTTAATGAGAGAATTTCTTTGTGAGAATGGAAAAGATATCTATCCTGATTATATTAATGGTTACACAGCATTTTTCATTTAATATAATTTCATAGGACTACATACTGCCTCAACAGAGTAAGTGCATTTCAAAACTGGAAAAATCTGATTGAAGTATTTATTTTATTTAGTAGTATTATGCCAGTGCTAACTACCTACATTTGATTATTATCCTGTGGTTGTGTATGTTGATATTGCTGGGGTAAGCAAGACGAAAGGGATATAGGAAATCTCCATACTATTTTTACAACTTTCATGTGAGTCTCAACCTATTTCAAAGTAAAAAGTTAAAATAAATAAAGGCTAATGGTAGTGCCAGAGAAAAGAACTATTTTTTATAAATTTTTCAAAGAAAAATATGAAATCAATCCTTTCCAATGTGCCTGGTAATATGAGGAAACTAAAATTCAACATTTAAAACAATCTGATTGTGGGCAGCCCCTGTGGCTTGATGGAGTAGGGCGCCAGCCCCATATGCAGGAGGTGGCGGGTTCAAACCCAGCCCCAGCCAAAAACTGCAAAAAAAAAAAAAAAAAAAAAAAACATTTAAAACAATATGATTGTAAGGCTAAAAGGAGAAAAATGACACTTCTATAAGTTTGTAAAATCATAAATTTCCACACAGTGGTAATGATGATGTGAGTGATGTTGGCTACTATGAACAAGGCACTTAACATGCAGTTTTTTCAACAAGCCAAGGGGGTGCATGATTAGCACCATTTTATAGACAAGGAAACTGAGGCACACAGATATTAACTTACATACCCTTGACCACAGATCTTGTTAATGACCTCACCGGAATTTTTCATCCAAGGTGGTCTGGTCCTAGAATCTGTATAGAATTTAGAAAAGTGTATAAAATACAATTGTGAAAGGTAAAGAGAACACAGTCCCACACAGAAATAAATAGATCTGTTCTGTATTTTGGTGTATTTTCCGTTCCATACATGTGCTTTCATGTATTGGTTGATTTCATCAGTAAATAAAGTATTGACCAGTTATGTACGATGCTCCACTCCTTGTTCTAGGAAAGTGGGCTACAGCAGTGCATGAAGGATGCAAAGACCCTGCCTTCCTCGACCACACAGGCAATACAAAAAGAGAGAGAGAGAGAATGAGAAAATTTCACATCCACACGAGCATCTGCAGTTTTGAGATTTTCATGATGTGGGCCATTCTCACTGGGGTCAGATGATATCTCAGGGTGGTTCTGATTTGCATTTCTGTAATAATTAGAGACGATGAGCATTTTTTCATATGTGTGTGAGCCATTGTTTGTCTTCTTTAGAGAAGGTTCTATTCATCTCTCTTGCCCAGTGATATATTGGATTGTTAGCTCTTTTTTATGTTGATTAATTTGAGTTCTCTGTAGATCCTAGTTATCAAGCTTTTGTCGGATTCAATATATGCAAATATCCTTTCCCATTGTGTAGGTTGTCTGTTTGCTTTGGTTGTTGTCCCCTTAGCTCTACAGAAGCTTTTCAGCTTAATTAAGTCCCATTTGTTTATTTTGGTTGTTGTTGCAATTTCTATGGAAGTCTGCTTCATAAAGTCTTTCCCCAGGCTGATATTCGAAGTGTTTTTCCCTTGCTTTCTTTGAGGATTTTTAACATTTAAGAAAAAAATTCCTTTACCATAAGGACACTTGCTCTAAACTGTTTATTGCAGCTCAGTTTACAATCACCAAAATGTGGAAACAGCCTAAATGGATTAATAAGCTGTGGTATATGTATACCAGGGAATACTATTCAGCTATTACAAAGATGGAGACTTTACATCTTTTGTATTAACCTGGATGGAAGTGGAACACATTACTCTTAGTAAAGCATCCCAAGAATGAAGAAGCAAAAATCCTATATACTCAATTCTGGTATGAAGACAATTGATGACCTAGTACACAGTGGGTGTGGGGCAATGGGGCAGGGGGTGGTGAAGGGAGAAGGAAGGAGGCAGGGGGATGGGAAGGTCACAGTGTGTGACACACCTTTTGTGAGCAGGACACAATTATAAGAACTTATCCTAACAAATGCAATCAATATAACCTGGTTATTTGTACCCTCAATGAATCCTCAACAATAAAACAGAAAGAAAGAAAGAAAGAAAATTTCAGGTGGCACATCCTAAAGTAAAGTATAATAAAGGATTGAGATTAATGGGAGTTTTCAGGGAAGGCCTCTCTGATGAGATAGATGACTCTTGGGTAAAACCCTGAAAGATGTGAGGGAGTGAGCTGGGGGGATGTCCTGGTGAAGAAGTAGGGCCCTTGGGACAGAGGGCATTGCTTCTGCAATTTCCCAAGTGCTGGGACTGGGTCCACGATCTGCAAGGATGCCCAGGTGGATGGAATTGGGAGAAGAAGATGGAATGTGGTAGAGAGATGGCCAGGGTCCTACTGCCCAGCTCACATGGCTCATAAGAAACTCTTTAAACATCCCCCACCTTCTATTCCACCCTGACTATGTTCTTTGTTTGTTTGTTTGTTTGTTTTAATCAAGGAATTCAATAACCCTTTACCCAGGTAGAGTCCAGTGTATAGGTAGTTTTGCTCTGTCCATCGCCCTCCACTTCCCATATGGGAAATTTCCCTGAGTATATTTGAGAAATGCTTTCTTATAGGCACCCCCCACTGAGACAAAGTCCAGCTCAGTCTTGAGGGAGCTCAGGAGAGCTGATGTCAATCCTGGTTCCCCACTCTCAGTCATCCCAGGAGATCAAGCAGCACCTCAACCCCAGGGCCTCTCTAGGCAGCCAGTGAAGGGTGTGGCTGCACTCTTCTGCCACCTTGTGACTGATTCCATATATCCCTTCCCATCAAATGCATGCTTCTCTAGAATGGAAAATTAATTTTCAAAAGAAGCTTGTATCAGAATCAAAGAATAAAGTTGAGAAGCCACAAAGAACTTTTTAACACACAATTAACTCCAAGGATGTGCTGCCCAATACAAGGGAAGGTGAATCCATCTGAGAAACAGGCTGGGAGACCAAATATATCTCATGTGTGCCTGAGAAGCAGGGAGGGCAGAGAACCAAGGTAAAGTGTGAGAAGAATGATCTAAGTGAGTAAATGGCAACATCCCCTATGCTCCATCCCGCTTTGCAGCTCCAGGTGATCGTCTGCGTTTGCAAGATGACAAAAACCCAAGTTCCAATGGTTCCAACATCCTCTCTAAGTTTGATGGACATCAAAACTTCTGCACATTTGTGGTCTTCTAACTTATTGGGAAATGTATCTGCCTCTCCATAGTCACCTCCCTTTCCAAAAATGACACATTACAACCTACCCTCACCATTCTCAAACTTACCTCTGTCTAGTCCATGAGGAAATTTGGACAATTTTAGAAGCCCCCTTAATGCTTAGCCTTTATACAATTTGAGGTTGATGCCTAAATCCAGTCTCTCTGCGTGCTAGCATTTTATTAAGTACAAATACAACTCTCTCTCCCACCACCTCAAAGACATAAACTTGCCTTCAGGATTTTCAGGTGTTTTAAACATTTCCCTCTCTCCTATGTAGACCCATGCCCTGAATACAGTCATTGCTTCCCTGGACTAATGTTAACAACAATGCCCTTTGTCACATATTTCCCATTGTATGCTGCACTAAGTGTTTCATAACTCAGGGTAAAAATGTACAGTTGCAGAGCTCACAGGAGAGTATAGCAATGTTAACTGAAGTGTTGTTTTAAACTAAAACAAATGTGGAATCCAAATAAATCTTGTTCGGGACACAGGCACCTTTATTCATTGATCCTGTTGTATTTTGAAGTAGAATGTCCACCCTAAATATTTTTTTTTATTATAAACTATGAGATTTCAAATAAATTACAAGGTCAATCAGGGCCATTACAGTGGTATCTCCAGTTTTATTTAATAATAATGATTCCTCTCTGCCTTTTGGGAATTTTTTTGGCTAAAAAGTTTGGAAAGGATTTATGGGTTGGAAGCACAATGTTCCACCCTGAGCATAAGAGCAATATGGATAAACTAAAAATTCATCAGACAGCTCAAGACACAAAGTAACCAAAATCAATTAAATTTCAGAAATGACAAGTTATTCCTGGGAGCATAGAATTCCATTGCTACTTTAATCTCTGGGAGCAATTCAGAAATAGGAGCAAGCTCCCTTGGATGGCTCTAATGAGAAAGCAACCAAACTATTCACTGATGTTTATTGACTACATTTTAGCATGACAGAATTTTGAGGAATATGAAAGAAGGCAAAATTCATCTGGCAAATCAGGCCTTCACACTGATGTCTGACAGCAGAGCAAGGAAGATGAAGAGTCATGAAGTCATTCCTGAATGAAAGGGCACAGCCAGGAAGAGGCTGGTGTGGGGCAGGAGGGCTGAGAAAGACCCCCTGAGGTTCAGAGAGTAAGGCAGCAGCCTGCAAGGGCTGTGCACACCGAGAAATGGCAAAAACCATTCCAAGGTGCTCAAAAGCTTCATTGAGTATGCTGCTGTTGCCTGACAAAGATGAGAGGCAGAGAATTAGGAAGAAGAGCGAGCTCCTGAGTCTTGAAAATGCAGGGAAAGAGCTGGAAAGTAAACTTCTACATTGACTAGAAATAACTGCAACAAAAAACAACTGGCAAGTAGGTTTAAAGGAAAGAGATAAAGTGTGGGACAGAGAGAGAGGGGACAGAGAGAGAAGAGAGAGACAGAGAGATTTCCCGTATTCATAAAACAAGCAGCTCAGAGTATTGCATGGAAAGATTTTTGAAGTCTCACTGGTCTTAAATTTGAAGCTCTGCTTAAAGGAATGTCTTTCTCTCACCCTCAAAATATGTGAAGCCATCAGTGTGGAGCTGAATCTAAGTATAGTTGCAAACAATTTCAGATCTAACTCAATCACATGTTAGATTGTCTCAGTCCTACACAGTGTTGGTCTAATAAAAGAAAGATTGTACTTTTTTTCTGGGAGTAAACATTGTTTTCTTCGTTCTCTAATTTTAAATACACATTGTCTCCCATACAACAAAAAATGTTAAGAAACATAAAAATGGAACCCACAGACAAGCAAGGAAACAAGAAAGAAGACTTAGAGATATGCTAGATGTTTTAATTGGAAAACAAAGAAATTAACCATGACAAAAATGTTTATATGCAGAGCAAAGAAGGTAAACAATATTCATGAACAAATGAGGGATTTCAGCAAAAATATAGATAACTATGAAAAGGGTGAATGAAAATGATATCACAGGAAAATGCAATATCAAAATGAGTAATTCGTTCAATGGGCTTAATATTAAACTGAAACAACATCAGGACAGTCAGTAAGCAGAAAGGTGTTTCAGTGAAAATAATCTAAGCTGAAAAAAGAGAAAGGGGGAGAAAGAGTGTAAGAGCACTCAAGAGATGTGAAGCAATATAAATGATGATAGATGATAGATAGATATACACGATAAATAGACAATGTATTTGAAATTGGAACACAGGACTACAGGAGACAGAATAATACAGGAAAATTATTTGAAGAGATAATGACCAAGCATTTTGTAAAAATGGTGAAATATATCAATCACCCTACATATCCAATAAGCTCAGTGAATCCAAATCAGAATAAATACAAAGAAATTCACACCTATACTCATTATTGTCAAAGTGCTGACAACCAAAGATAAAATCTTAAAAGTAGTTGAGTGACTGCATAATATTCCACGGTATACATATACCACAATTTGTTAATCCATTCCTGGGTCAATGGGAACTTGTGCTTCTTCCATGACTTGATGATTATGAATTGAGCTACAGGGGTTGTGGAGCAAGATGGCAGCCGAGTAACAGCTTCCCTGTGGCTGGTCACAGTGTGACTGGGGAGAGAGAACTTCAGGCATCACTGGCAGGTGGGATCTGCCCAGGAACTTCCCCTTGGGGACACAGGGAGACAGCGTGAGGCTTCTGGACACCCTGAGGAAGGCAAAAGCAGTAGAGACTGGGCAAGTGGTTGCGTCTGTTCATTTGGTCTGATCCTGTCGGCGGCTGTGGGTGGGGCAACAGTGGGACTGCAGGCTGGAAAGACCTTGCCTGTGAGCTGTTTGGGTTTCTTTTGGACTTGGCACTCAGTTGAACTGCCTTGGGAGAACTTGAGCAGGAGCGTGGGGGTTTCTGAGTGTTGTCTGGGGCCCGAGACTGGCCCACCGAGCCAGACGGAGCTGCCACTATTTGGTGGTGGGCTGTGTGGAGCCTTTGTGGGAGAACTGCCCTGGAAAACTCCAACCTCAGGTTCGCAGAACAGGCATCGGGTGGGAGAGAGTAATCTAGTGACTGAGCAGCCTAAAAGCGGGAACTGAGATGCCTCGCAGCCTTAGCCCTCAGGGGCATAGGCCGAAATTGGTTTTGGCACACTGGGTAAGTGGATAGCCACTTAAGGAGTGATCCCAGCCACAGTACTTTCCTGGGAAAGCTTCTGCTTAGCCCAAGTTAGAAATTTAAAGTGTCTCCTAAGCAGGCTAAGGAGGATTTAAGCTCTCCACCCTACAGGGTTTGATAAATCATTAGAAACACAGGGTCACTCCCTACAAAGATCCAGTGACAACAGAGTGATTTTGCCAGGGTCTGACTGGGAGAGACACTTCCCCAACTCTAAGGACAGTCATAGGCAACAGCGAAAAATAATCATGAGGTGGAATCAACAGAAAAACTCTGGAAATATGAATAACCAGAGTAGATCAACTCCCCCAAGGAATGACAAGGTAGATGAAGCACAAGATCCCTTGCATAAGCAAATGGCTGAGATGTCAGAAGTTGAATTCAGAGTCTGGATAG